>LPNX011078851.1:747936-855177 GCA_001517045.1 Pseudotsuga menziesii
AAGGACAGAATGCAACCCTATATCTACTCCAATGGAACAGAAAATGAAGCTCACATCAAGCGAAGGAAAAGAATTTGAGGATGCGACCAAGTATCGACAACTTGTAGGAAGTCTTATCTACCTTACAACAACTAGACCAGATATTTCTTATGTTGTTGGCATACTTTCAAGGTTCATGCATAAACCTTGTGAAGGACACTGGTCAGCTGCAAAAAGAGTTCTAAGATACTTGAAGGGGACTCAAGACGTTGGACTCAAGTACTCTAAAGTGGATGACTTCAAACTTATTGGGTACTCAGACTCAGATTTTGATGGCGATAAGGAGACAGGAGTATCAACTTCTTGATACACTATGAGTCTTGGATCAGCAGCTGTCTCATGGAGATCACGCAAACAGTCAGTTCCGGTAGATTCAACAACAGAAGCAGAATATGTGGTTGCAGCTAAAGCAACGAAATAAATAGTATGGCTCAGGAAGATACTTGAAGATTTGCAAGAAAAACAAGAGGACTCCACACCATTATTGATCGACAATACTTCTGCAATCAAGCTGGCTAAGAATCCTAGATTCCATGATCGAACCAAACACATCAACACAAAGTATCATTTGGTTCGACATCATGTAGAGGCCAAGACAGTCCATCTTCGACATTGTTCCACAAATGATCAAATTGCAGACATCTTCACCAAAGCGCTTGGACGAGAAAAGTTTGAAAGATTCAGAAACATGCTCGGACTTATGAACACCCCTTCGGAGTAAGAGGGGGATTGTTAGAATATAATCCATAGGGATTATATATTGTAAATAAATAAATAAATCTGAATAGTAGGAAGCCGAAAAGGCTGGGCGGAAGGTGAAACACAACCGTCATATCAATTGTATAAATATATGCATTGGCATTGGAATAATATAGAATCAGGAGTTATACCTATCAGGAAGTATGTGTGGTTATTTCAGTAATCAAATTAAATATACTGTTTTATCCCTAATTATGCTTTAAAAGAAAATTTACAGGCCTTAGGAGGTTATTAAATTTCATGTGTCAATGTTTATGAACATGCTAGACATTAATATTGAGACATTATTTTTCACTTAATTAACTTTTGCTCGAAAGAGTCAAAAGTGGGTGAAAAAATAGAAAAAAAAATGAATAATGGAGAAAAATTCCCATTCCTAAATTAGTGGGAACTTGTCCCAGACATATTCCAAGTTAAGTGAGGATCATGTTGAGTTTGTTTGGGAGCCGAATCAAGCCGATTCTAATCAAATCTCGAAGACTCGAGTTAGCTAAATGAGGGGACGCGTTTCTCCTTAAGGGGGCATATTTATTCATGAAAATAATCACTTCTTGTATATGTGTCATAAAGAGAAGGGGGGTGATCTACCTTGTGAGAGGTGGCGCCTACCACCTCTAGTTCACTCCAGTTTGCCCCCCATCATTTCAAAAAGCTCCAACACTTGGCAAATTCGCCCCCCCTTGCGGTGTGCTTCATTTTTGCTATTTAAGCTGGGTTTGGTTCCTCATTTTTGATGGTCGGAGGACCGAAAGGATACTCTAGTGTTGTATTGTAATTTGTAACATATCATTTGGAATAATAGAAAGGCTTTGGAGGTCTCATGTGGTGTATGGCTCAAGTGTGTGGATGCTTATTGCATAAGCTTATGAGGTAACATGTATTTATTTATTTTTGTATCTCTTTGGTTGAGTGTTGGCCTTTGAAGGGGAGGTATCTATCAGTAGGTAAGAGAATTTTTAGCTTGATTATTCTCTTTGTTTACTTGCTTTACATCTCTTAGATGGGCATGTGTATTCTAGTTTGATGTCCATGCTTTCTAAGTTTCCATTGTAGGTAGCACCAATGCTTGTGTTAACCATTTGTGTGCAAGAAATTATAGGTGGATGCATGTATCTAGATTGAAGGGATGGTTGAACTTGTTTGAATCCCCCGATTTTCAAGTATTTTTGAAGAGCATAGTCCCTTCGCTCTCCATCAACAAATTTCATTTGCCCAAGTAATGCCCAAGCTTGAGCTATTTTCTTCTTCTCTCTCTCCTTCATTTTAAATCAAACTTCTCATTTGGTTACTATTTCTTGTTTACTTAGATCTATTTTGCTAAAAGATAAATCAATGTTTAGATCTAGTTTTCAAGATTAAAAAGCTTAGATCTCATAGTTCTTCGAGTTTCATTTCTAGTAAAGTAGATCTAGCTTAGGAAATTTTAATTTTTGCAAGCATTTTAAAGTAGATTTTAAATTTTTTTAAATGAGTTATTTCCTTTGATCACTAGAAGTTTAAATCAAGCATTTAGTGCATGTCATATTGGCCGCCCAAAAGCAAGCCAAGATCCCAAGGAAAGCTTGCTTTTTTTGGTTATTTTGCTTATAATTGAACTTAGAATTTCTTAGGAATTTTTGGGGGTTGTTCAAAGACACTCTTAAAGTGTTTTTGGCTATCTTTGATGTTTGATAACTTGTTGTTTTTGCAAGTTTAACGAAAAAAGACAAGGAAGCTCTGTCGAATAAAAACCTTAGATTTATTTTATAGGGACCACCCCCTTTGGCTTCGCTAGGAGTTGGCCTAGATGGAGGAGCTGAGTATTAGGTGACAACACTTGGCTCTAGCTTGACGATTTTTTTTCCTGTTTAGTTGTTTATTTTAACCATTAGTACTTTCATTTTTTTTTAAGAAAAAAATACTAATCCCACGCTTTCCCAAGTTACCCGAAAGGAGAAAGAGATTCACGGTGGGACTAATTAGAAAACAATTTTCTTTCTATTTTTTCATTTCCTTTTAGCATCTAAAATTTACCCGGATGTGTATTCTTGAGTTACCCGAAAGGGGAAATAGATTCTCAGCTGTGAGTGGTTTGTTAAGCAACTTCACATATGGATTTAATAAAATAAACCAAGGCCTTGCTTTTCGTATGCTTTGAACCGCTGCAGCTTTGTCTGATTAGTTTGGTTGTTTTAGAAAGGAAGTTAGGTGACTATATTAATGGGAAAATCCACATAAGCCATTTTCTTGAGAAGTCAGGAGGTTGCAAAGAGTGACTACCATATAGTCAGGGGCCTACTCCAAGCAAGTTCATCCTCGCCCCATTGGACACTTGGGAAAACTACTTCAGCGCTCAGTTCAAGGGAACTTGACTTGTTGGGCCAAATCCCACTTTTCTCACTCCTAGAATTAATCTTTTCTTTTGTTTTAGAATAAAAACCTTAGATTTTATTTTATAGGGACCACCCCCTTTGGCTTCGTTAGGAGTTGGCCTAGATGGAGGAGTTGAGTATCAGGTGAGAACAATTGGCTCTAGCTTTCCCCCAAGGTCGCACCCAGTGGCTTGAATATTTTTGTCACGTGACTCGAGGTGCGAATTAGGCTGCAACAAAATGCTTATTAAGGACCCTTTGGAAATTTGAGGAAGTAGGAGCCATAGATGTTTGAACATTTAGTGAGCATAATTGTGCAATTGCACTTTGTTATCCTGTTTTTAACAATTTGTCATACCATTAGCATTGATCACCTTACTTGGTTTCCATGGTGATACCCTTTAACTCAAATTATTTTCTTTTCCAGGAAAATTTCATGAAAAGTTTCTGAAAACTAAAAGCCATTGTTCCTAATGATTGTAACCATTGAACTCGAAAATAACATCAGCAACACCCATTGGGACAACAATTATTGGACTATTCAATACATATTCTCCCATAGTAAGATTGATATTATGGCATTTCCCTGAACAATTGATAGTTCCTCCATTTGCTATCGTTACTTGAAATTTTGGTGTTGGATATACAAAGCAATTGAGATCTTTGGCTAATTTACAGTGAATGAAATAACGAGTACTACCAAAATCAATCAACACTGTCCCCTTTTTCTTTTTGATATATCCTTCGATCTTGAGTTTGAGGAGCGCTAATTATAGCCAATGCATGACAAGATATGGTGGGAGTAATAACTTCCAATTCGTCATCTTGTAATGATTCTTGTTCTTTTGTTTCTGCCTCTTCACAATCTATGTCGAATAGTTTATTTTCTCCACACTTATGCCCCTTACTATACTTGAAGTCACAATTAAAGCATAGACCTTTTGCTCTTCTTTCCTCTAGTTATTGAGATGTCAACCTCTAAGGTGGGGAAGAAGAAGGAACATCATTCTCTTTGTATGTGTTGGAAGTGTTAAGATTTCATATGCTAGACTAGATTCATTAGTGTTCAATTCAAAAATCATAGCAGCAACATATCCAGAATCATTGATAGAAACACAATCACAAGATAGACACAGTATTTATCTTGGGAAACCCTCAAGGGGAAGAAAACCCAGCAAAACTTCCTCTGTATAAGATGTATAAGATATAACCCCAAAAACAGGTGTTCTCCTTCTGTTCTGTCTCTCTCTCGCTCCTATGCGCTACTCAAGTGAGTGAGTCTGTGTTCAAATAAGAATCACAACTCCTCTATTTATACACATTGAGCCAAATGACTTTTACCCTAATCAAGTTGGCCCCACTAAACTGTCTGGGCCGACTTCACCTAGGAAGACTCAAAACAATATATTATATTATTCATTAGGGTACTAATGACCCGACTTACAATGGTGGCTTTACCTCATGACTCTATGATGACCAAAGACAATAGTAACACCTTGCCAGAGGAATAATAACATCTCCCTTGGGTTACATCAGTAAAATACATTTAGAATATCCTTTGAGGTTACAATATTCAACAGGAAGTGGTATTTCTAGTATACATTGCCATATTTTTACTTTCAACCTTCCTTGCCATCATGCAATCCTTCTCCAATGATGGTGGTTCGAAGAGATGCACCTCATGTTTGGACTTTGTAGCCCTTGTCCTCTAAACCAACAACAGAGAGGAGGTTCTTCTTTAAACCAAGAACATATAAGACATCATCAATATGTAAAACTGTACCTGAATCCAGTTGAAGTGTGGTTGACCCAACTCCTTAAATTTTGTAAGTGGAGTCATCTCCAAGTTCCACTTGAGTAGTGAACTTCTTCTTCCTATAACTGGTGAGTGCTCCATGATTACCTGTCATATGTCTGGAGGCACCACTATCTACTAACCAAGAGTTAGCACTGTCGGTGATGGATCTAGAAAGGGCAAAGATCAGGTAGTATTCTCTTCTAGGTTCCTCTTCTTTGGTAGTCTTCAATGATGTGATGTTGGGCATCAAAGATTCTTTGACAGAATCATAGATGATCCTTCTAGCCTTAGCTTGCTTCTTTTTGTAAGCAATTCTGCCAACATTAGATGTTGTCTCTTCTATGGTGTTGAACACCAATTCATCAAGATCATTTTCCTCCAGGATGGCTGTGAGCCTAGCCTTCCAAGAGTTGTAGTTGGCTGAACCTTCAAGCTTTTCTTCCAGTCTAAAGATGTTGGTAGCCATCTCTACTACTAGTTAGTTGTCCAAGTCTACAAAATATCCCAACGCCTAGGAAGACAACAGTAATATGCCTTTTACTAGGTCTTCACATGCTAAGCTCTGATACCATGTTGAATTTTTAGCATTAGCATGAATTCTTTAAAATTTTGTAGACTGTAAGATAACAAAAGACAAGTGCAGTAGAAACATCAATAACATTACACACACTGAACACAATAGTTTTTCACGGGGAAACCTTTAAAGGACAAAACCCCAAAAGCATTAGTAATTCATTTCTTAAATGAGATGACTGAGTTTCTCAATAATTCTCAAACCTTAACAGGTTTGAACAATAGGCCAAAAATCCATAAAAGATAATTTTTACAAAAAATTCAAATTAGGGCTTCATGCCCTAAATTCTCTCAGCTGCCCAAACATCCAAAATTTGGTGCTGCCTGCTCGAGTCTGTACCAGTTTGCCTGTACCTATACGGAGCTGCCCGATAGCTGTTGCTGTTGCTCGTGAGTCTGCCCGAGCCTATACCTGCCTGCCTGGATATTGCTGTTGTTGCCCGAGCCACTTCCCGAGCCCTGTACCTCTGCTCGAGCCCTCTACCTCTGCTCGATCCCTGTACTAGGCTGCCCAAGCCCTGCAAATACTTGCCCGAACTGTAATGGGGCTGCCCGGATTCTGGGACAGAGCTACTCGACCTTTGTTGGAGCATCCCAAGGGTTAGGCTGTTGTCCGAATGCTGCTCGGGGTTGCCCGAGAGAAGTTTGCAACCTGTCTGAGCCTGAAAAGGACAGGGCGTGATGGTTAGTAGACTACCTGTAAAGTTTGCTGTTGCTCGTGGATGGATCCGAGCCTGCCCGGGATGAAAATAAGCTACCCGTGGAAGAATGCTGGGTTGCCCGTGAAGACTGATAGGTTTCCTGTGAAGATGATGAGCTCTAGGGTTAAACCCTAACTCAGATTTGATGGCTGGGATAGATAGAAGTTGAACCCTAATAGGCTTAGGGTTTTACTGTAACAAGTGTGGGTGCCCTAGCTAGAATCCTCCATGCTAGGGCATAACCACAAATATAGTTCTTCTCCTTAATACCAACGAAAATCTTCCTTCTGCAGCTGTAAAGTGATGAGCAAGTGTGTGTAATAATGAAATGGATTGATCTTCTTTTATAGCCTTTGAATCACCTGTAAGTGGACCAAAACTCAAAAGAACAAAATAATATTATTTTATTTTTTTTATCTTTTTGACTTTTACCTTTAGTGGTACTAAAGGACTTTTTGGACTTTCACTTTGACTCCTTAGTGGTCTTAGGGTCCTCATGTATTTTTGACTTTTACCTTTAGCCTTCTTTAAGTGCCTTGTGGTCAAAACAAGTAGTCAAAGTGGTCCTTCATCCCCACTCAAAGTACATTACCATAAATAGAGAGAATTACTAATGCTTTTATCTCACACTCCATGTGACACCAAGATCGGGTACTAGGTGTCTTAACCAAGGGTAGCTAAGCCTTGGAGAAGATCACAAAGCCCACATATCGAGGGTCAAAGTGTCTCACATGCCCAGACCTGGTCTAGGACTTATAGTGATAATCTGGTAACATACCAGGTGCCTCAACCATAGGATGCATAATTTGACTCGAGGTCAAATACTTGGTAACAAACCAAGCGCTTCCATTCTCCCAGAGAATGGCCCTCAGCCCTAGGTTGAGTCCCCTAGTACTAGACTGGTTCATCTTCCTGGTAACTGACCAAGTGCCTCCATTCAAAGAATGGCCACTCAACTCTAGGCCGAGTCTCCTAGTGTTGGACTGGTTCCACATTCGGATCCCTGACTAGATGTCTCCATTCAACAGAATGGTCACTTAGCTCTAGGCTGAGTCCCCCAGTGCTGGACTGGTTCTACATCCTGGTCCTTGACCAGATGTCTCCATTCAACAGAATGGTCACTCAGCTCTAGGCTGAGTCCCCCAGTGCTGGAATGGTTCCACTTCCTAGTCCTTGACCAAATGTCTCCATTCAATAGAATGGTCACTCAACCCTAGGCTATGTCCCCCAGTGCTTGACTGGTTCCACATCCTAGTCCCTGACCAGATGTCTCCATTCAACAGAATGGCTACTCAACTCAAGGTTGAGTCCCCCAATTCTAGATTGGTTCTGTTGCTGCCTAATACGCACTTTAAAACATGGAAAGTCTCCAACCACTGTGTGCGTCCTTGGGGGCAAGTGAGAGCTGGGGACCACTGTCACCACAGTCCACAACTCCTCTGTTTAGGCTTAATCCCAACAGAGCCAAGGGGGGTAGTCCCTAAGGAATGCTAAGTTCCTAGATTTATTAACAAATTAGTTAAAGGGATTAATTATTAAGGTTTATTAAATTATTTGACCAGTGCCTTAGATAAAGAATGGAGTTGATTTATTACAAGCTAAGATTAGCCACAGTTATCTAAGCAAGATCCACAAGATTATAATTACTTACAAAAGATATACAATTGCTAAAGAAAGATATACAATATACACGTATAAAGCAAAGGGAAATGTATACACCACACCACAAGATATTCACTTAATGCCTTAATACAAACCACAATGTAAATGCTAAGATGAGACATTGAGATATGCAAGATTTACAATTACTTAAACATTCAACACATGAGATTGCAAGAGTTGGAAATAAATACTTGAAATCAAAGTGAAATGCTGGAGTGAAACAATTCCTGCTGGAGTATTCTGTTGGTGAAATGTTTTGCAATGTCTCTTGGTTGATTTTAATAGATTTTAAAGGGTGCCTTAAATATTCGATTAATGTCTTGGAACCAAGGGATGTGTCTACCTCGACCACATATCCTCTTAAACCAAAGATGGAGTGTTGCTGTGCTCAAAACAGTGGAAACCAGTCCAATTGTAGCTCGCAGATCAAACCCCCAGTGCCGAGGCGCTCATTAGGTGGGATGCGAATGCCGTGAGACCCCCCTCGGTCTCTCACTCCCCATAGCTTCCAACGGTCACCGATTTTTAATTGGTTTAGACAATATTATGGTGGATGCCTATTACTAAAACCTCTTCCACTCCCTGTCGTATCTCGTGAGTACTTCGCAGAGTGATAACCAAGTAGAGGATCAGGGGCCAAAGAAGTTGTTGGTTGATTTTAGAGGGTTACTTTTAGATCTTGTTGCTGTTAAGCATGCAAGGTTTATTTTAGAACGATCAACAGGGTCAACCAAGCGGTATCCCTTATGGGAGATGCTGGTACTTGAACCCTGGACTGAAAAAAGTAAATGTGTGAAAGATTTGTAGTAGAAAGTAAAGAGCAGAATGTAAGTTATCTAGTTAAACTAAGCCCCCAAATCCTTCTGCTTTCGTACCCTTTGGTCCGAGTTCCTCGAAGGGAGATAACAGAGATCAGAGGACACACCGAAAGACTTGAGTTGTATGATTACTCTTATACAATTAAAACAAATGCTTATGCTTGAAATAGATAAAACTTTGGGAAAGTAAAGCAAACTAATAAACAAGTACTACTCTAACCTCACAACAATCCCCAAAGGAGAAGGTGGGTGAAGTTGAAAAGTAAAAGCTAAGCTAGATTAGATTGTTACGTTATGTTATGCTATGTTATGATTTACAATGAAATAAAAACCAACAACTAAACACCTACAGAAAATAGACTTTTCAAGCCTCAAAACACTATGAAAAATGAGGGTGAAAGGTCATAAATGGACCCTCTTTGAAGCGGGTACAAGAATGGTGTTTTTTGATAATTTTTTGGCAGCACCTCCCCTTAATACATGTTAAAACCTGTCAAAAACCAGCAAGCAACCAGCAAGCAAAAGCTTGCTAGAATTTCCAGTAAACTCAGAAAAAACAATGTTATTAAAGTTAGTATAAAAATACAAATATTTACAGAAAATTTCAGATTTGAAAATGATTGAAAATAGAAAGTTTAGAGCGCTGAAAATGCAATTTCCAGCCACCTGAATGATGTAAAACAATACATTTAAGCTACTATACTAATATATAATGAGTCAAGGCCCTAAAACAAGGGTTTTATTAGAACCGTAACTCTATGAGCAAAAATGTAAACAGTAAAAGAATTAGATTGACAAACACAAAGAGATTAGGAGCTTGGCTTTGGAGGCCCTCCTTCAAGCCTTTGGATCTGCAAGAAATGGGTGAGCAAGACTACACAATGCAAGCAAAGAGATGAGCAAAATAAATAGCTCTACAAAAATCTTTGTAGAGTTAAGTTAATCTGCTCACAATGAAAAGCAAATAACCATTTACCATTCAATCCCCTTGCAAAGACCTTTGCAAAGGGCATCTATGCTTAACAAAATAAAAGTAAATACTCACAAATGGAACAACAATACCTCAATGCTTGAAGAGGGAAGCCAACACACCATAGAAGAGATTTCCTCCAAAGAATTTCTTCTATTATAGGCCCAACTAAGGCAAGATTCAATACAAAGATGAGTCAATAATGGCTTGAGCAAAATGCTAGAATAAAGAGAGAAAAGAAGCAAAGATTTTGGCAGCATAACCATGCTACCAAGAACCTCTTTTTTTAAAATGAGAGGAGAAGCCTCTTATTTATAGCTAAAAACCTAAAGAGAAGGCCCTTGGATGATGGCCAAGTGTCACCCATCTAAGAGGGGGCCTTTTGGAAGTTTCCAAGAGGGGGAGGGGCTCCATATTAAGATGGAAAAAACCCACATAAGGCAAAAAAGTCCTCTCTTTTAAATAATTCATTTTTCCACTTTGAGTGGGCCCCATTTGGGTTTATTTCTCTTTAACCTTGATAGGAATGAACTTTAGGAAAAACTAGAGCCCCTAACTTTGACTTTTGGCCCAAAAATAAGAATTTTTCTTTTTACACTCTAGGCAATTAAATTAATTAACCCTGGTTTTTGCCTGAGTGGGACCAAAAGCGGGCTAAAATCCTAACTACATGTCCGAATGACATGGGACTTGATCTCATGGCTTAGGGGTTGATATGGCATTTCTTTTTTGCACTCATACCCCTATTACAAAATGCCAAGGACCAAGTGATTGTTGGACACAATGTTTACATTGAGAGGGGGGTGAATAAGTGTAAAGCCAATTTTAAAACTTTTCTTAACTTATCACAATTAACTACCAATTCATCACTCCACTATTCTACCAATTTCATAATCATTTCATAAACATCTTTAACTTCATCATTCACATATCATAAGCATTTGAATCATCAAGAACCATAACACAAAAGAACACAACACCATATAATTTTGTAATCTTTTTGTATTAGTTTTGGACCGGCTACAACCGTGAGGTAAAATCAACACCTATTGATATGAAGAGCACCTACTCTGAATACAGGACCCTGCCTGGTTTTCTTAGACCCTGCTAAGAAGGGTTTGAGGTATCCTAACCTCAAAAGCAAGACACACTTGCTTTTACAATTACAGCTCACTGTCTCATCATACTCATAACACACACATATCACTGTCAAGTGTGCTCACTGCCACATCCTCTTTTTGTCCACGCCATCACTGTCATATTAAACATCACTACTGCTGGTCATCTACTGCTGCAACACTCTTCTGCTCATCACTTTTAGCATCAATATTGTAGAGTACATGTAGCATGCAGCATCATCAAACAACTTGCAAAACTCAGACCACCATGAAGACTGTCACAAGAACTCGGGACTGTTCATCTAGGGCAGCAAAGAATAAGAGTTTGGTTCACTCTAGAAGCTTGACATTATTTCCACTATCCTGCAAAATTTATAGTGCCTCAGCTAGGGCAAAAACCAGTCCTTCAAATTTGTGATTTTATACCCCAAAAAGGGTCTTTGCTGCTACCATTGACCCCAACACTCCACAAGAAAAAGTCTGCTTGTTAAACTAGAATAAGGGTGTTGCAAACAATCACCAAATTTAGGATTAGGGCACGCTACTTTTGTTGGTTCATTTGAAGTTCACACTACCTCTGTTGCTGCCATATTTAGGACTTAGTATGTGTTGCAAAAATTTAGTTTAAAGATTGTGGACAGTGTACAGTCAAGCTCCATCTCATTCACTTCGTTGGATGTCCAAAAAAAAATAAGACCAAAATTTTTTTTGCTGTTGCCTTTTCTTTGCAATTTCAGTTCTGCAGTTTGACCTCTACTGCTACCCGAATTTCACCTTAGTCCACATGAGAGTTTAGAGTTTCCTCTGAATTTTTCACAGTGAAGTCTGCTGCTGTAAAAAGGAAAAAATTCGGACCACTCCTGCTGGGCTGTGCACCAAAAATTCGCAAAGAAACAGACTCAAAAATTTGTGTCTGCTGCAAGTTCGTTGCTGCTATAGTCAAGCCCGAATCTCAGTCCACAGATACCCAAAAAATCACAGAGCAATATCCACTGAATTCACTTTCAAAATGAAAAGTTTGGTTGGGTATTTATACTAGTTTTCCATTAAAAAAAAAGTCATTTTTGAGCCGACTTGTCATTCATGTATTTTTTATTTAAATTTAATTTGAGCCAACTTGTCTTGTAAACAAATTATTTTATTTTGTGTTTATTTATCTTGCATTTAGGCTTTGTCTTCATATATTCAAGTTTATCACAAGTGATAAGGGCATCATTGCCATCATTATCAAGGTCTTAAGGTATGCACATCATTAGGTGTCATGTCATTATGTATATGAATGCCAAATCTTTATTTATGTACTAGGTCCATCTCCATGTCCAAGGGCATGCATGACCAAGGACCCAACATCCATAAGCAACCAAATGTCCAAGGTGTCATGCCATCTAACCATGTAAAGTGCAAGTAGTGGGCTCCATGACCTTTGCAAGGGCATCAAATTCTTCATCATGGTTTCCAAGTCTTCATGGGCTTCTTCATCAAGCAAGGTGCTTCATAGGCTTCTTTAAGCACCTCTACCACACTAGGAGACCCCCAAGGGTCAAGATCCAGCATGATTTCACCTGTGGGGTAGCTAGGTCTTCTCCTAGGGTACCATGACACCATCATAGCATAAATGACCACAAAATGGGTCATTAATGCTTCTCCAAGCCATCTAAGGCTTCTCCATCGTCTACCAAGGCTTCAGGACCATCTTCAGGGTCTTCAATGTCTTCAGTAAGGTGGCGACTTCAAGATCCAAGCTTCTGGGTACAATTGTCCTTGCTTGCCATGCTTGCCATCATCAAGTTGGCCTTTGTCATTACCATATCATCACTTTAACATTTGTCATTAATGTGTTGTCATCAAATTGTCATCAGTGACAACTTTATCCAACAATCTCCCCCTTTGTCATTGATGGCAATCTCATCCAACTTCTCTCCCCCTTTGACATTAATGACAAAGGGCAGAAGCTTAGCTATTAAGAAGCTTCACAATGCCCAAAAAAAATTTGAATTCTTGAATTTTTCATAGCCAAGTCTCCTCCTTTAATTGAATGCTGCTTATGCTGACTTGATATTCATAGTTGTGCTTAACATACCAGCTTGATTTGAATTCTGAGAATATCCAACAAAGATCATTGGTTTCAACTAGCTTTATGTCTTCTGTATGGCTGCTCCTGTTTGATTTCAGGGCCACATGAACATTGTTCTTGGGGCTGAAATTTGAAATTCCAAGCATCAGAGCTCTTTAATTTCTAAGCCATCTGCTCTCATTACATGCTCTCCCCGTGAAGATACTGTCTCAATCACTTGTTATTCCTGGACACACATTAAGTTTAACAAAATTTGTGCTTTTGGATACCTGAACTTCCTCTTGATTTTCTCACATCAGCCACCAGTATTTTAATCATATTCAAAGGTAAATGCATCATTTAGTAAATTCATAAAAGGTAAGCATGCATCAACATAAATTCATAAAAGGTAAGCATGCATCAAATACAAAACCTCATAATACCAATCATACTCCCCCTCTTAGCATGCCTAATTAAACTTGTCTCCTAACTTGATCCCTGCCTTCCATTAGTCTTCCTAAACATGATCCTAGGACCTGTTACTTCTCTTGGAGCATCCATCATTTTCCCATTGAATCCATCCTCCAATAATGAACTCATGGAGTTCTTAAAGTCATTTATCAGACTTCAAGAATGGCTTGCCATATGGCAGCCATTTTCACTTGTACATTGATCCTGAATTTCATTTAGCACACTGTTTTTCTTCATCCACACTTGCTTCTTGGCATCTATCTTTTCATTATTTTCTCCATTGTCCTTGTTGGTTTTCTTGGCTGAGCTATATGTCAGTCTTCTCATATCATTCCAACAATTTTGTGCTCTGTGCCCAAATTTGTTGCATGACCAGCACCTTCCATCACTTCTTAGATCAACTTCTTTTCTCCATCCTTGAGAATGTACTTGACTGTAGGTTCTTGTCTTTTGATCTTCAAAATTTTCTGGATTTGTCTTCTTCCAAGGTTCACCAGTTCTTCTTGCTGAAGTGTATGAAGAACTCCTTCTTGGATGACTTCTTTGACTGGCACATTCATGGGCTTTGTGTCCAAACCCACTACACATGTAGCATCTTAAAGTATGACATGTGCAGCAATATGGCCTTCTTGTTTGCATGTCCAACATCTAACCGAGTTGCTTTGTCTTCTAATATTTCTGCTTCCACAATTCAATGCCTTGTGGCCAAAGTTTGAGCAAGAAGAACAATAGCCATTAAATTCATATTCATACCTTGGACCTTGTTTCCATCTTGGAGTTCAATCTTTGCTTTGAGGAATGAGGTCAGCTTCTTGATGTGTTCTTGAACATTCACCATCGTTGTTGTCATGTGCAGGTACATAGGATGCATCCTTGGTCATTGATGGACCAACATTTGGGTTCTTTGGAGACCACTTGTCTTCTTCTAGATTGTCTTCTACCTTTCTAAACCCAAGACCAGATTTGTCAAAGGGAGACCTTTGGCAATCCAATAATTTATCCAACATGACAGAGCTGCTGTTGAACTTCTCATGATGCTTTGATTTTTCAATCTTCTTTCTGGGATTGACAATCTCAAACTCATGCTTCTGATTTGTCACTTCTTTTTCTTCCAATTGATTTCTTAATGCTTCTTCTATTCTCTTGGCTTCTTCTAGCTGGGTTTTCAGATCAAGATTTGCCTCTCTTGCTTTTTCAAGTATTTTTGAATCTTTAACATGGTTCTTTTGTTCTAGGGTTAGATCGATCAAATCAATCTTTAGCTTTTCTTTTTCTTCTTCCTTTTCCTTCAACAGTTTTAGCCACACTACTCCTTCATGCTTAAGTTTATTAAGCAACTCCTTTAGTTCAACATTCTTCTTTTGGAGATTATCCATATAATCAAAGGTTGTCATCCTAAACATCTTGTAATCAAATTGATTAAGATCAACTTTGTTCAAGTACCAATCAACTCTGAGATCTATGTTGCATACATAGTTTATAATTCTCTGTTTAGCTTTCAACATTGCTTCATCATTCTCAGTAAAGGGATTTTCAACTTCATCAAATATAGGCATACTACAATCGAAATTATCCATACCTTTACTGGAGTTTGAATCTTCATGCTTGGCATCTTCAGTAGTTTTGATTTCTGCCTCTTGATTGTCTTGTTCAGTGTCTTGTCTTTCCTTTTTGTATTCATCCTCCAATTTGAACCAAAGATCCTTTGTTGAAGTGCATTCCCCAATACTTTCTTTGACTGACTTGGGAAGTCCATCCATGAGAAATTTCAAAGCTGTTGTATTGTCCTTCTTTGCATCTTTTTGAGCTGCTGCTTTGTCCTTCTTGTTTGATGGATTGGGTGGATTGATAACAATTTCCCAAACTCCAAATTTCTTGAGATAGGCTTTCATTTTGCTTCTCCAACCAAAATAATCTTTCATATCAAACCTTGGTACATCATTGATAAATTCTTCCTGTGGATCCATACTTGTGTCCATGGATCTCCTTCAAGCTTGCAAAAGCTAGTGATGAAGGCCGACTCTGATACCAATTGTTGGACACAATGTTTACATTGAGAGGGGGGTGAATCAGTGTAAAGCCAATTTTAAAACTTTTCTTAACATATCACAATTAACTACCAATTCATCACTCTACTATTCTACCAATTTCATAAAATTCTTTCACTTCATCATTCACATATCATAAACAATTGAATCATCAAGAACCATAACACAAAAGAACACAACACCATATAATTTTGTAATATTTTTGTATTAGTTTTGGACTGGCTACAACCGTGAGGTAAAATCAACACCTACTGATATGAAGAGCACCTACTTTGAATACAGGACCCTGTCTGGTTTTCTTAGACCCTGCTAAGAAGGGTTTGAGGTATCCTAACCTCAAAATCAAGACACACTTGGTTTTACAATTACAGCTCACTTTCTCATCATACTCATAACACACACATATCACTATCAAGTGCGCTCACTGCCACATCCTCTTTCTGTCCACGTCATCACTGTCATATTAAACATCTCTACTGCTGCAACGCTCTTCTGCTCATCACTCTTAGCATCAATACTGTAGAGTACATGTAGCATGCAACATCATCAAACAACTTGCAAAACTCAGACCACCATGAAGACTGTCACAAGAACTCGGGACTGTTCATCTAGGGCAACAAAGAATAAGGGTTTGGTTCACTCTAGAAGCTTTACATTATTTCCACTATCCTGCAAAATTTATAGTGCCTCAGCTTGGGCAAAAACCAGTCCTTCAAATTTTTGATTTTATACCCCAAAAAGGGTCTTTGCTGCTACCATTGACCCCAACACTCCACAAGAAAAATTCTGCTTGTTAAACTAGAATAAGGGTGCTGCAAACAATCACCAAATTTAGGATTAGGGCATGTTGCTTTTGCTGGTTCATCCGAAGTTCACACTACCTCTATTGCTGCCATATTTAGGGCTTAGTATGTGTTGCAAAAATTTAGTTTAAAGATTGTGGACAGTGTACAGTTAAGCTCCAACTCATTCACTTCGTTGGATGTCCAAAAAAAAATTTGCTGCTGCCTTTTCTCTGCAATTTCAGGTCTGCAGTTTGACCTTTGCTGCTACCCGAATTTCACATTAGTCCACATGAGAGTTTAGAGTTGCCTCCAAATTTTTCATAGTGAAGTCTGCTGCTGTAAAAAGGAAAAAATTCGGACCACTCCTGCTGGGCTGTGCACCAAAAATTCGCAGAGAAACAGACTTAAAAATTTGTGTCTGCTGCAAGTTCGCTGCTGCTATAGTCAAGCCCGAATCTCATTCCACAGATACCCAGAAATTCACAGAGCAATATCCACCGAATTCACTTTCAAAATGAAAAGTTTGGTTGTGTATTTATACTAGTTTTCCATTAAAAAAAAATCATTTTTGAGCCGACTTGTCATTTATGTATTTTTTATTTAATTTAATTTGAGCCGACTTGTCTTGTAAACAAATTATTTTATTTTGAGTTTATTTATCTTGCATTTAGGGTTTGTCTTCATATATTCAAGTTTATCACAAGTGATAAGGGCATCATTGCCATCATTATCAAGGTCTAAGGGTATGCACATCATTAGGTGTCATGTCATTATGTATATGAATGCCAAATCTTTATTTATGTACTAGGTCCATCTCCATGTCCAAGGGTATGCATGACCAAGAACCCAACATCCATAAGCAACCAAATGTCCAAGGTGTCATGCCATCTAACCATGTAAAGTGCAAGTAGTGGGCTCCATGACCTTTGCAAGGGCATCAAAGTCTTCATCAGGGTTTCCAAGTCTTCATGGGCTTCTTCATCAAGCAAGGTGCTTCATAGGCTTCTTTAAGCACCTCAACCACACTAGGAGACCCTCAAGGGTCAAGATCCAACATGATTTCACCTGTGGGGTAGCTAGGTCTTCTCCTAGGGTACCATGACACCATCATAGCATAAATGACCACAAAATGGGTCGTTAATGCTTCTCCAAGCCATCTAAGGCTTCTCCATTGTCTATCAAGGCTTCAGGACCATCTTCAAGGTCTTCAATGTCTTCAGTAAGGTGGCGACTTCAAGATCCAAGCTTCTGGGTATAGTTGTCCTTGCTTGCCATCCTTGCCATCATCAAGCTGACCTTTGTCATTGCCATATCATCACTTTAACCTTTGTCATTAATTTGTTGTCATCAAATTGCCATCAATGACAACTTTATCCAACAGTGACAACCTTATTACATCAAAACTTTAATTAATTAACCCCTGACGGTGAGGTTAAAAAATTAAAAAAAGACTGACTAGACTCAACAAAATTCCGCAAGACTCTAGGATATGTCTAGTATGATCATGAATAACACTTTGAACCCTTAGCCACCCCATGGACTCGATTACTAGAACACCCGTGACCACTTTGGAGGATTTTTTGAGTGAAAACCCAACCAATAAAAATCATTAAAGAACAAAATTTATTGGAAGGGGAAAAACACTCGATGAGGGGACTTGCCTAATGATAAATTCCATGACATGGCATCCATATCATATGATCCATACTTGGAACATAAAATTACAATAATTATCCCACACAGGGAAGCAGATATTTCGAGTGCAAAGGGGCAAATTGCCCTGCAAGGTGAAAAATCACAAGGATTTGTCCATGGAACAACTGAACAAGAATGTACGTCTCCAATGTACATGAGGTTGCCACCTAGTCGAAATAGGTGGGCAACAGGTTCCACATCCTGGTCCTTGACAAGATGTTCCCATTCTCCTAAGAGAATGTCTCTCGATGCTGCTCAGGAAAAATCAACATTATGGAACCATGGTGGTATTGGTGCTATGGTGTAGGCACTATCTTTAGATGACCCAAATTTAGCATTAAGGGGAGAAGGTCCAGTGTAATGCTTTCTCTTCACGGCTCCATATCCATCTTTGAGGAAGATGCTGTGCCTAGGGGAAACCCTATGTCAAGATGGGTATTCATTAATCCTTTCACTTCTATTTGGCTAAATCAATCATGCTTTCAAGTTGGATATCCACACGCCAACTCTCACTTGTATTTGAATTGGCTATTTATAAACCCACTATCTTTTATATTTTGGCCGTGAACATTCTTTGTAAGAAGTTGGGTATTTATAAACCCACTCTCAACTTATATTCATCCTTTCTTCTCAGCAATCCTCTCTCAGATGTACCCATATTGGGTCTTCCTACTCTCTTTTAAGCTACAACAAATCGTTTTAGAGTTGGATACTCAAATCTCTTCTTCCTTACAACATGTTCTTTCTAACACCTCTTCAAATGGGCATGTTAGTGGCACTATTCTTCTAGTATATGTGCAATATGTTGGGATGTGTTTTCTCGCCCTTCTCCATCAAATGAGTAGGTTAGTGGCAATATTGCCCGACATATATGCAATGCGATGGCAACACTCTTCAAGTGGATTATTGGGTCCCTTTTGTGATGAGTTGGGTCATCGCAAAACCACTCTCTTCTTCCAACTATCACCAACTCTTCTTTGAGTTGGGTATGCCTACCCACTTTTGTACATACTATCTCTTGTATTTATGCTTATTTACAACATTTTTTATCGAATGGATAGATCATGATCATATTTACCCAAATGATGAGTAGTTCAATGGTGGCAATTCTTTAGAAGTTGAACAATTATATGTTGATGGTTGAGTATTCATAAACCCTCCTACATTTGTATTTAGTTGGGTCATCACAAACCCACTCTCTTATTACAACTACAATTGCCATAACTCCTCCTACATTTATATTTAGTTGGGTCATGACTCATCACAAACCCACTCTCTTATTACAACTATGATTGTCATATACTCTCCTACATTTGTATTTAGTTGGGTCATCACAAACCCACTCTCTTATTACAACTATGATTTTCTCTCTCATGTGTTGTCTAGGGGGTTGGGGGATGGGGGTGGGTGTTGAAATGAAAGTAATCTTCACCTATAGTTACTTGAAATTATGTCTAAGCACCCTCATTATTGTACTTTTATGTTATGGTTTAATAGTTGACCTAATCAGCATTACTCTATATTATTCTAGGTGGCTAAAGTCGACATAGGCATTTATGTGGACCCATAAAACCCTCTTGGAGAAAGGCACTCCAACCTCTTATGTTGTGTATAAATACACAACTTATGAGTTTGTGTCATCATCTTTAATCATCGATATGAATATTTTGCCTAGGGGCACCATATCTTATTTTTCTCTTCTCTCATGATTTCAATATGGTCACACCCAATCTAATCCTATGTTTTGATCTATAAAAGAGAGAGGAGGATCAAATGGAATTGTCGACAAATTTAAACCCTACAATAAATGGAGAAAATAAAATTACTAAGGAAACACACTCCTTAGAAAGGAAATATGCCATAGCACAGGTACACTAGAGAGACAAATATGCAATAACAACTAAGATAAATCCAAAACAACAATGATAGAGAGAGTGACCAAGCACAAGAGAGAAATTAACCCACAAACAATAAAGAATGCCAAAGATGTACATGCCAATCATTTTATTAGAGAGAATGACACTTCGATTAAAGAATGATCAATATAGATCACAAGATGATATTACAAATTGCTATTGAGTGTGTACTTGTTCACAACTCAAGGGGTATATCACCCTCTCCAAAAGGGGTTATGGACTTACATAACAAGTTGATCAGGTTGACTTTGACTAAAACCTAGTATTATAACAAAATATAATAATTTGGCCTTAGCCATAGACATTAATGATTAAAATGAGTCCATCATAGCCACATGTGAGGATTACACCATTCTCAACAGCGTTGAGTTTTATAATTTTTTCGATTTCCATAATCGTTCAACTTATTCTTTTGCAATACTATTTGTTAATAACAATAGATAATGTTTAACAAAACATGTGTGTGACATCCATAAGATCTTTGGTATACAATATATTTTTGTTATCAACAATTTGGATTAGTGATCACTTAAGCTTTAGCCTTTCTATTAAAATAATACATAGCATTCAAGTCTCACTTGAATAATATCATTTCAAATTTCTGATTGCTATTTTTGTATTCAATTAAACAAATTTTCATATTTGCTGTGGCATTAGTTAGGAGACAAAATATAGCACCTCTAACATACATGAGTAATAGTTCGAATTGACTAGTACTTTGTTTTTGGTTTACACTTGAAAGATCCCTTGTTCTATTATCGTCTTGAACTGAAAAGTCTTGGTAAGTAGATCACTGTAGTGAAGCCATCAGTTATACTTGGTCTAGTTGTACTTCTAAGCTTTATTTTATTAACATATATGTGTGATTTTATACTTTCTCTCCATGATTTTATTTCTTTCTTTAAGCTACCTTTATTAGTTTACACACCTTAATGGTTGTCTAGTAACTTCAAGCATATGCCAAACATCTATTGCAACATTAATACATATTAGCTAAGTAACAGGACACTTCCAAATAGGGCCCGTGTCCCGTATTCTACGTGTCGGACACGACACTTGCCCTAATACGTGTCCGACACCATAATTTTCGTGTCCCAAAATCTGGACACTTTCCAACACGTGTCAGACACTTGCCAAGAACGTGTCCTGATTTATGGACATGTGTCCTGTCAAAAAGGGTATAAAGGAAGAGGATAGAGGAAAGAGCTATGACAGTAATGTTAATTTTGACATGGAGGAGCAGGAAGACGATTGACAATGGCTAGTACCATTGATGAGCTATTATATTCTTACCTGTGGCTATTTAGTATTTTTATTTTGTATCTAGCAGGACAGTAAATACTAGACTTAGTACTAAGTAGTATCTACTCTATTTTGTATTTGTCGGTGGCATTCTCTCGAAATACATTTTGATTTTTGTGGTTTATTGAGAAATATCAAATATGCAATTTATTGTTCAAAGTTCATGATTCATTGATAATTTTATTAGTGATTCATCATTGTCAAATTTCAATTGAACGATATTATGATTGATGTACATTGTATATACTTCTAGTTTTTAAAAAATGTAGATCCTTATGTATTTTTTTAATATATATATATATATATATATATATATATAATTTTTTAATATATATATAAAACGTATCCCCCGTGTCCTATTTCTGGGGTCGTCGTGTCTTGTGTCGAATACTCGTATTTTCGTGTCCTCCATGTCCCGTGTCCTCGTGCCATGTGACTTAGTATATTAGTCATTGTGTGGTAATGCATGTGACCTCCAGTTTGTCTTTTTGAACTTATGTCTCTCTCTCACACGCATATATGCTTTTGAATGTTTCATTTCAGATTTTGCACAATTGCAATTTTGTCTTCTATCAAGGGATCACAAAGCCCAAGACTGTCCATGGATCATAAGCCCCTTCGTATGAGGGGACCCTATTGTTGCAACCCTACACATAATGGTGCCAACAAACACTTTGCAATGGTTATAAGCCCACCCACTACAAATATTGTCCAAAACAATTGCATCCATCTTGAAACGTGGTGATGAGTTGCAAAGCTTTTAACAATTCTCTTCTATAACTGTATCGTCAATATCTCCTTGAAAGGAAATCCCTCCAGTCAGAGTTATGGTCTAGAAGCTCCAACAATGTATGTCATGAAAATTTGGCTTGATTTTCCATATTTGCTTGTAATTGTTATAGTATCTTATTTCTACTTTTAGACGTTGTATCTTGATTTATTGATATTCCCAGTTTGAGTTGTCGTACGCTAGATTTTGAAATAAATTTTAGTTGTTAAAGAAAACAGTGTGCTTAACGTTTCCTTCCTCATCATCATTAATCATGTTGTGATGAGTTCTTGAGTTAAAAAAACAAGCATTTGAAATTACGTGTTAAACGCATAGTGCAAACATGGATAGGGGTAAAAGCACAACCAAACAAATAACGGACATGTTGATGCCAACTCAGTGCAGAAAGATTGCAGCAAGACCATTGACGATCTAATTTCTAAAATCATTAGTAGAGCAATTACAAAACTTGGGCATGAAAAGGCTACGAAAACTTGCCAGTGATCTATCTTTCCTAATTCATCTGTGTGACTCCTCTCCTTTTACTATAAGCTATTATTATCATCAAGCCAAATTAAACATCATGATCAGTGCAATCATCATGTCCTCTGAACCAGAAGATTCATGTATTACCCCTCTCACTATGGCTTCTCTTTCTTCATCTTGTTTTCAAGAATGAGTTTGTTATATAGCAACCTTTATTGGAAACTTCTGTGAAACAATTTTCACTTCAAATAGAGACAAAAAGTTATATGTTGGCAATGCCATCGTATTTTTCCCATTCAACATTCAAGACGTGTCTTGTTGTTTCTTGAGATTGTCCATAATTGCCTTCTGGAAAATAAATTATAGTTCTCGTTTCTAGTTAAAGAAAATTGCTGCTCATGAACTCTAGACTCTGGATATATCATAATTGACATTAAATGAACGCACGAACCCTACACTATCTAAGATAGATATGAAGGTCTGAGGTCAAAGTGGTGGACCAAGATCACATACTAACATACATGAACCTGAAAGCTCCTCCTCTGTAGACTCTAGAATCTAGATGTACCCTAATATGATGCTAATGGAACTTTAGGTTTACCATTTAAAAACCAAAAGCTTGTGGTCTTTGCCTGAGCTTGCTAAAGAGTAATGTGTGATGGACACATTGCAAGGAAATCACTCTAGTGATGCTTCCTCACATTCATGGATGGCTCCTCCAATAAACCTGGGATGGCACCTCCATTGTAAACTAGTGCATATCACCCAAAGGATTTTAAATGGGCACCTGCAGTTATAGTGAGATGATGATAGCCATTAATACAGTTGCAGGTATCTTACATCAATTTACAGGTTGCCATTCAGCTATAGGAGTGCAAAAATGTTATGCCAATATTTCAAAATTTTAGCATAAGGAAGGACGGCTTTACCAATCCAAGCACTGAGGGCTCACTTCAAACTTTATGCTGGGCATTGTAGTAACCATGCTCCGTTTTCAAACATGTCTTCTTTACAGGTTTTGGTGACCGTAAGCTTGGGAAAATAACACAGGCTCTCTTTAATTCTTCATTTCATGGTTAAAGAAGTTTGGAGTCTGGACAATAATTCAAGTGATCTACGTTGAAAGCTTGACAAGTCTGATGACAAAATGTATTTCAACGATTTTGTGCTGCTTCTTCGTATTATGCCACTATAATGGAAAACCGTATATATTTTCATGGTCATGTTGTAGCTAATGTAGGGGTTTGAAGTGGAGTTCTGTCTCTGTTTGTAGCACAGGCCGGTGCAAAGCAAGTTTATGTTGTGGAAACGTAAAAAATGGTAGAATATGTATGCAGACTTGCTTCCAGAAATCCATCTTTGGGCCAGAATCCAACAATGATCAAAGGAGAAGTTGAGCAGATTGAGTTGCCTGAGAAAGTGGATATGCAAATGTCTGATTGCATGGGACATTATTAGTCAAAAAAGTGTTAGAACTTAGAAGTTAGAATCACATGTGATCGCGAGGGACAGGTTTCTTGGTCCTGCCGACCAAATGTTTCTTGCCATTGGCACAAATTTACATGGATTGAATTGTGATGAATATCCATGTCGTAATTGCAAACAAGGCTTTCTTTTGGTAAAAATAGAATCACTATGTTGCTGACTCTACTCCATTATATGAATCTGCTTTCAATGCTATTTCTCCCAGCCTTTTGTGGCTCCTCCTGTTACTCACACAATTCACTTCGCAAAGGTCAAGAGAGACAAGATGTGTGAACTTAATTGCATCTGGCTAATGTTGTTCATGGCCTAACATATTTGTTTGATGTTTTATTTGATGGAAGTGATGTGCATCGATGGCTGCACCTGGAGCTCCAACTGCACACTAGTATCAACTTCGGCGTGTCTTATCTCAACCTGTTTATGTAATGGTTGGGTAGGCCTGTTGGCTCCATCATGGTTTCTCACAATGCACAGAGCTATATTATGTATCTCACCATGTCAGCAAAAATGTGGAGTGCTGATGTCAATCAGGGTGATATATTGCAAACTTCTATGGAAACCATATTATAGGATGTCTCAACTTCAAGTTTATACTTGGACTCAAATCATCAACTCAACTCGCTCTCAAAGATGAGACATTCCAGGAATCAAAGTAGCCCAGATTCCAGTGTTAACATAGGGATAGAACAAGTAGACATTTATTACAAAAAACTCAGTTTCAAAGTTGAGTCCTGAAAAAATAGAAGAATACCCAAGAATTCAGTCTTGAATTCCTGCTGCAATTACTTTGAAATCAATAAGCAATAGTGATGGAGTAACCAAAACACAAGGTATGATGTCAATCTTACAGTCCATCTTTTCTGATTGACAACAAAAACAGATTACCAGAACAATGCTTGTCAAAGAGGAGATAATGCGAAGTTGAAACCACCCAAGCATAAGTAAGATATTTTAGCAAACTCAAGTTCCATGCCTGGAGATATTGTAGTCTGCAGGGTCTTCAGATATCCATCTGGCACCCAAACTACTCAGTGCTATTGTTGAGTGACAAAGAAATGATGAGCTGAAAGCTGTATACACACAAAAAAAGCACCGTATTCAGAAACATCAGGAACAGATTCTAAATACTCATTAAGCCTTGCACTATCCACATGGATGTCTTATTATCCAAGGGACAACAGAATTCCTTGGACAAGATTGGCAGGATATGCAGCAGGAAAGATGGGCCTTACTTCAGTTGGCAATTTGGAAGTACTAGGAAAAGATGGGCCAGTTGGTGAAACTGCTCTTACAGAACACTTTGACTGCTCTATATTCTGCAGCTAAGTTGGATCCATTTCTTGAAGAGATACAAGAATTTGGCTTTTATGACTTAAAGATCAACAAAAGATAGCTGACAAAACATGATGATAGTGTGAAGAGAGTATAATGAGAGAAATCTTGAGGTTTCAAAAGGCAACTTGGAATGTGTGCCAAAACTTGGGGAAGAGTAGCAGATCTTATGAAATGGAGGACTTCGATGCCAGTAGAGGAACATTCAATCGAATAATCTAATGAGGTCTCGAAGTCTTGAAGGAGTTGTTACATAAAGGTTGCATCTACTTATGCTCAGATCACCCAGACAAGAAGGGTGAAAATAGTTTTTAATGGGCTTGGCCCTTAAGATGCCGAAAGGGGTAGGTTAACAGTTAACTTGACCTTTGAAGAGTTTAACGGGAAGGAGTTTCATCATTGGATCAGTTTTTATAACCCCTAGGCACCTATGTTGCACTGGTCTCAGGGATGGGGGGACGAGTTTCCGGGACGGCTAGAGCGCACCTCCAATTTTTTAGGGAACGACAGGTTGGCGATGGCAATTAGATAATATAAAATTTAAAAATAATATATATAAATTATTATATGTATAATTAAAAATAAAAATTATTTACATTGAGATAAATCATAAAATAAAAAATCTTTGCAGTAGAATATTAAAATAGCTTCCATGAATTTTTATCATAAAACAATGAAACATTGGAACATCAAAACATACATGTTTGCAGCCTTTGATTGAGATAAATAAGTCATAAAAATGAAAAATCAGAACATGATTGCAGCATGAAATTAAAATATATGCCATGTAAACTGATAAAAAAACTGAAAAATTCAAAAACATAAAAATTTCAATTTCAATTTGAAAGTTAAGAGTTATGAATCATTCATGAAACATAAAAGACTAAAGTCTACAAATGTAATCACATAAATATTTTAGTCTTTAAAGTTTAAAACTTGAAATTCATATGCAAAATGAAGAGTCTATCCAAGCATAAATGAAGGGTAGGGTTTTAAGTTTTTAAATTTTTAAATTTTAATTTTTTTTAATGTACATGAAAGGGGATGCGTGGGAGTCCCCGTTTGGTCTAGGGACTTCGGGGACGTCCCCGAAAAGTCCCCTAGTTTTTGGGGTACGTTTAGGGTACAGCGAAAAAGTCTCCGAGTCCCCAATGGAGTCCCTGACCATTTGGGGACGTTTCCGAGGAGTTCCAAAGTCCCTGAAATGCCGGAACGCATGGAACGGGTGAAATTTTAGGGGGGACGGGTCCCCATGCAACATAGCTAGGCACAGTTCAAACCAGTCTTGGAAATCCTATAAATTCAAGCTTCTGATATGCATTCTAGAGGACATTTTTAATTATCTAGAGCTGGGGGGAGGTTACGATGAAATGCTCACTCACTTCCAGAGGAATTGGTTTTAAACTTGTTCTCATATGGCTGTAAGATTTGTGAGTGATTTCTGATTTGATAAGTTAGTACTTGCTTCCTTAGCTTGCTGTCATATTGGATGTCAGTTTGTTATCTTGGTTGTGTTGTTTATCATTCATATAAGCATTTCCATAACAAATTAATGGTCTGTGTTTTGTTTTATTGCTGATTTGAAGTATACATGTGTTAATCAATCAGATATACAAGAATGCATAGTTTAGGATACATTTTTGTGATGATTAAAATTTCTCAATTTGGGTTAGGTTAGGTAGGTGATATGATTTCCAAATTCATCCAACCATCATTCCCTTGAGGTCGTCACTTCATTTTTTAATCTTTAAACACTTTCTTTTGCTATCATAATATGAAAAATATCACTGTTTTAGTTATTTTCCTCTCAATCTTGATGTCTCTACTTCTAAGTAGTTAAGCTCCACACAATTAATCAAGCAAAGACCTGGTTAGGCTCCTTGGTTGCTTACTACATCAGTTGAAAAAGACTTTCTGGCTTAACTTTCTTTTCAGTTTTTACTTTGATTTTGAGCAATCTTTGCCTTGATTTGCATGTAACATTCATGCAGGTGGACAAAAGTAATTATAAAGCTGCTTCTATAAAGATGATCATACAAAAACAACCCTTCTTTTGATATAGCGTAACCCTTTGTCTTTAAAATAATCAGAAAATGGCGACCCTTACGTATAAGAGATGATAGGGCTAGATTAGAGTTGCTCATCATTATTATGTTTTGTGTTAAGCTATCAAACAAGTAAAAGCGAGCTTTGGATTGTAATATAGCGAATGGGATTGAGATAAGTACTCTGATACTCGTTAGAGTGGCCTTTTTCCTCTATTAAAGGTTTTTAGACTTTTTTCCCACTATAAATGCCGTGTTCTTGGAATGTTATGTTGATTACTGCCTAGTGGTTTACATGAAGAATGTAACAATTAATGAGGTTCTCTACTGTATGTTGTGATGAATGATGATGTTTGGTCTTAATTTGTTCATTATAGTGAACCTATATTATTTGAATAGTTAATCCTTATGTTGTTCAGATTATTACAATAACAATTGAGGCAGTCTAAGAGAGTTGTGGAGGACACTTATCAATGTCCATTTGGATGGATGTCATGCCTAGTTAGATTTAGATTCGAGCAGTCCATGAACTGATAGTGTTTAATGCTTAGTGGTGAGATGATGTTGAATTCTACTTAAAAGCAAATATGACTACTGTCTTGAGATTCGAAGGTCATTCATGAATTAGTCACATGCACAACAATCTAGATTAGATTTTGACTTTTGATGTATCATAGTTTAGATTTCATTTTGTTTTCTTAATCACTGCAGGTATATACCCTTACAAACTGGTGTAACCAAAAAGAGTTGGACAAAAAAAAATTAAAACTCATAAATTAAGGCCTCGGAGGGGTAGCAACATCATTATCCACCTGGGTTGCCAAGCTACCATCAGTGTCTCCTGGAAAGTAAATTGAGCTATTAGTCTAGGCAGCAGCAAAATAATCTTCTGAGGAGTTGGCTAGGACATGTGCACGGAGCAGATTGACGTGGCCAACAACACGAGTCACCAAGTCTGAGAGGGCATCCAATGCAACAAAGTATTCCTACTGTCTTCGTTGTAGCGAGATCAGAGATGCACAAGATTTCTTTTCCCAGTACTGAAAGCCCAAAATATGCCCTCCTAACTCCACTATATTATGATCTTGTACTCTCTTTTCCTCTGTTAATTTCTGGGCCAAGGGCTTATGCCATTTTCCCTGTTCAGAGTCACAGTGGTGGACAGGTACATAACCTCTTCAATATCTTGCTGACAGTGGTCTAGGTATTTTTTTAACCCATTCATTTCACCATGCAGGAAACAACAATGGCAGCAATGGGACATGATGCCTCTTGTCCTAGCATTCTCAAGGTATACCAATTACCAACAAACCAATTCTTGTCTTCTTCCCCTCGAAGCTCACAAGTACTAAAATTCTCTCCTAGGCTGACTAAGAGTGGACATGAACCTCATTACCGCATAAGCCCCACTTCCCTCTCCAATTATTAAACCCAACATGACAGGTATTAACCACTAGTGAAGCTTGGAAAGATCACACAGATGAGGATCAACTAGACAGAGATGCAGGAGGTGATATCCTTTGTCATTGCATCTAAATGAGCGGAGGGAGGCAAGCTTGGAAACTTTATGCTCCTGTACTCCTCTTGGAGGTGAGGTGACAAATCGCTGAGGAAGGCCCACCCCTTTCAATGCTAACAAGTGCAGTCTCCTTGAGGCTTGGGGTGAGATGGTGGCATCAAAACCATCATTAAAATAGGGGGAGGGGAGGTTGCTCTTGTTCCCCTACCATCTTTTTGGTGAAATCTCGAAAATCCATGTTGAGACAAATTCAGAAATTTCAGCTCATTTACTTGAGGTTTCCCAAATCTATTTCATGATAGCTTTCAACCTGAAGACTGAATCTGAAATATAATTATAGCATGATATATTTCACTTATGTCCAACCAAACACATAAGGTAGCCCAAGAAAAAAAAACCAAAAAAATGTGCTTCAAAGGAACTAGATTTCTAGCCCTAACGACACAATTCCCAACTGTATACATCACATCTGTCACAGCCACAGATCTTCCTCAACTTCTGCTTACTTATCTAATCACTCAACAAAATCTGCTCATTGTTATGTAAAATCAGCATACATAACCAGCACTAGAAAGTACAGAATCACAATGAGAAATAAGCTGCAAATTAGATCTGCAAGTGCCAGTACACGAAGTTTGGACAGCAAAGTATACTACATATATACAACAACTGAAGTTACAACTACATATGAACAACTTATCACAAGCTGGTATAAGATGTCCTTCAAGCTTGTCACAATCTAGGACTCTCCAATGCATTCAAACCTTAGATAGGGCATCCACCATCGATAGCAAACTCTAACTAGCAAATACATCCTAGCAAGGCATCAACAACATCACATAAGTACATACCAACAGCTTATCAAAAGCTGGTATAGGATGACCTTTAAGCTTATCACAAGCTAGCACTCTCCAATGCATCCAAACCCTAGCTAGTGCATCCACCATCAACAAAAAACCCGAACCAACAAATATGGCCTGGCAAGGCATAACACCAAGCTATTTCTGTTAGATTTTTATCGTTTAATCAATATGATCTAGGATGTTATCCGAGAGAATAACATGCACAACAATAATCACAGGAGAGAAGAGACAATAATATTTTTCCTCGGGGAAACCATAAAGGAGAAAACCCTGCAACTTCCTCAGAGATAGAATGAGCACTAATAGCAAAAGTAAAACCCAAAAGTACAAAGATGATCTCCGACAGCCGTTCTCTCTCTCACTTGTGCAAGCTACTCCTCTCTCACTCATGCGCTATTGTTGAGTGAGTGTGTGTGTCAAATAGAGAGTCTTACTCTCTATTTATACTTAATTTCCACTTGACAATTACCCTATAGGGCCAACTTCTCTAGGAGAGTCTAATAACCCTAATATAACTCAACTGTGGGGTCTAATGCCCCGACTTACAATAGAGGGTTAACCTCAATGACTTTACATGACTTAATTATATTAATGAATCTCTCGATCGGAGGAACAAACATCTCCGTTAGGGTACAATGAGATACAATAAGAAATATACAAGTGAATACATTTCGAAGTTACAAATACATCAACACTTCCTCTTAACTAGGAAGGTATTCTCTTGACATAGTTCATCAACAAAAGCCTTCATCACTGGATCATCATCAAAGCTGGATCCTCATCATCACTAGATCATCATTATCATCACTACTGCTGCTATCTCGAGCCAAGAAGTTCTACTCGTCATAGGAAGTTCTACATAGCCAGCCCTTTTTCATGCTAGATGTAGGCCTAGCCTCCATGTAGGTATTCATCTACAGTGCCAGCCCTTTTTCATGCTGGATGTAGGCTTAGCCCTCTGCCAAGTCTTCATTTGCAGTGCTAGCCCTTTTTCATGCTGGATGTAGGCCTAGCCCTCTGCCAGGTATTTATCTGCAATGCCAGCCCTTTTTCATGCTGGATGTAGGTCTAGCCCTCTGCCAGGTCTTCATCTACAGTGCTAGCCCTTTTTCATGCTGGATGTAGGTCTCATCATCTTCAGATCATTTTATCGTCACACGGAGCACAACCCAGATACACATAACACAACACTTACATCAACGACCATGGGAGGCCCAGCCTACCACCATGTCGGAAAGGTTCTTAGCACTTACATCAACGCACATTGGAGGCCCATCCTGCCACCATGTCAGAAAGGCTCTCAAAACTTACATAAATGCACATGGGAGGCCCAGCCTGCCACCATGTCGAAACGACTCACATGTGTATCTGCGTCTTCTGGACTCATCACTTCCCCTTGGAGAGAACCTCGATCTGAAGAACACCAAGCTTCTCTCTGAAGTACTCAAACTTCACTCTGGCTAACGACTTGGTCAATACATCAGCGATCTGCTCATCCGTCGCAACATACTGGAGCTTCACTGCTCCTCTCTGCACCATATCCTTGATATAATGATACTTGATCTTGATATGCTTCGACTTGTCATGGAACACTAGGTTCTCCAACAACTTCACACAAATTTGGTTGTCGCAATATATACAAGTAGCATCTAACTAGAGATCAAATAGATTAGACAGTAGCTTCCTCAGCCACACTACCTCACAACTAACCAAACAAGCTACGACATACTCTGCTTCGGTTGTACTCAATGCCACCCAGGACTGCTTCTTGCTAAACCAAGAGATCACACCTGATCCCATACTGAAGCAACACCCCGAAGTGCTCTTCCTATCAATGGCACTTCCTGCCCAATCTGAATCCACATAACCCTCCAGGTCAATCTTCTGATTCACCACATACTTGAGCCCATAATCAACTATACCCTTCAGGTACCTCAGAATATGCTTTGCAACAATCAGGTGAACATGTCTCGGATTCGTTAGGAACTAGGTCAATGTGTTCACAACAAAGCAAATATCTGGTCTCGTATTTGTCACATCAAGGATCCAATCATCTGACGATACATTGTGGCATCAACCGAATTTGATGAAGCATCACTCAATAGCTTTAGGTCCGATGCCATAGGTGTGGCCATGCCCTTGCAGTCCATCATCCTAAACCTCTTCAGGATCTCCACTGCACACTTCCCTTGTCCGAGGGAGATTCCATCCGCACTCTGCCACACCTCCATGCCTAGAAAGTAGTGTATCATACCCAAGTCCTTTGTCTCGAACTCGGCAGCAAGCTTCCTCTTTGTGTCATCAATTAACCCATCCTCACCTATCACAAACAGGTCATCTACATACAATAGGAGTATCATTGGGTCTGTTCCTCAACCTTGTAGTAAAGGTTGGAATCTGCTTTACTCTTGGTAAATCCCAAACTAGTTAGGAAGCTGCCAATCCTGTCGTACCATGTCCTGGGTGCCTGTTTCAAACCATACAAGGCCTTCTTCAATTTGCACACATGAGTCTCCTTATCATGTGTTTCAAATCCGAGTGGTTGCTCCACATACACTTCCTCTTCCACTACACCATTCAAGAATGTGGTCTTGACATCCATCTGGTGTATCTTCCATTTCATCACTGCACCTAGAGAAAGTACTGATCTGATGGAAGTGTATCTGGCTATAGGTGCAAAAGCTTCTTTATAATCTATCCCTTCCTTCTGGGAGAAGCCACGTGCCACAAACCTCACTTTATATTTCTCTATGCTGCCATCTGCAACATGATTGATCTTGTAGATCCACTTAGAAGTCACAACAGACTTCCCTTTTGGTCTTGGGACCACATCCCAGACATCGTTCTTCATGATCGACTGGTACTCCTCAATCATAGCATCTTTCCATTCTTTCTTTTCTGTCACTTCTTCATAGTTCGAAGGTTCTTTATCGATGATGTCACACAATAGGGTTACATAACTGGAGTATGGCCTCGGTCTCTTCCTTTCTCTATGTTTTCTTTCTGGAGCACCATATCTTTCTGCACCTAGGAGAGCCTCTTGTACCCATGTTGGTTTCCTCTTGTAAGAATTCTTTTCACGGGGTGGATCTACAGGCTCCTGAGGTCCTTTCATTTCTCAATCTTCTTCTGGATTTGCTTCATTCATTGTTGTATCTCGGATCCTAGGTACTTCTATTTCTTCAAGGTCTTCAACAGGTCTCTTTCGGGATTTGTTGTACGTTGAGTCTTCATCAAATGTCACGTCCCCGCTAATGTCGATTTTCTTGAATCGTGGGAAATATATTTTGTAAGCCTTTGAGCTTTCACTATATCCTGCAAATATACCCTTCTTTCATGAAGGATCTAACTTCGTCCTCTTTTCTTTTGGAATATGTATGTACATCAGGAAACCAAATATTCTGAGATGGCTGACTTCTGGTTTCTTGCCAGGGAAGACTTCTTCTGGTGTCTGTTTCTCAAGTACTCTATGCGGAGTATGATTCTATACATACACAGCTGTCCTAACAACTTCTACCCATAGATGCATAGGAAGATCCTGATCATGAAGCATTGCCTTTGCTGCTTCCATAATCGTTTTATTCTTCCTTTTTGCAACTCCATTTTGTTGTGGATTATATGGAGTGGTCAACTCCCTCTTAATCCCTGAATCTCTGCATAATTCCTTGAATTTATCTGATGTGAATTCTTCGCCATTGTCTAATCGAAAGGTCTTGTTTTTCTTCTCTATGTGGTTCTCGATCAAGGCTTTGAATTCCTTGAACTTACTGAATAATTCATCCCTGCTTTTCAAGAAATATATCCATGTCTTCCTAGAAAATTCATCAATGAAAGAAACATAATATACATACCCACTTAATGAACTGGATGACATCAGACCACATATATTGGAGTGGATAATTTCCAAGATTCCTTTTGCCTTGCTATCACTACTTGGAAATGTCTTCTTTGTGTTCTTTCTCTTTGCACATCCTTTGCAAACGACTTCATGCTTTGCTTGTATTTCTGGAAGACCTTCAACAACTTTGCTTGCAAGTGGTAGTGCCCTATAGTGCACATGTGCAAGCCTACTATGCCAAAGTTCACTTGGCTCTATTGAGTCATGGACCAAAGCTTGTTCTGGTTGGCCCTTTAATTTGTATAAGTGTCCCTCTTGCTCTCCAATCACTATTGCATTATCTATGGTATTTCCCTTTGGCCAATAAGGACTTGGCTATCTACAGATGCAACCCTCATACCTTTTGCATCCAATGCAGATATGGAGAGAATATTCTTCTTTAGTCCTGGTACAAACAAAACATCCTTCATCTTCATAGATTTTCCAGAGTCTAGCTTATAGGAAGCTTCACCACTTCCTTTTATAGGATATTGATAGTCATCCCCAAGTTTCACTTTTTGGGGTGACTCATGTTCCGATAGGTTCACAAAGGATCCTTTAAATCTCGTCATATGCTTGGAAGCCCCACTATCTATGAGCCAATCATTGCTGCCATGTGTAACAGTTCCTGTGAGGGCATAAATTAAAACATACTTTTCATCGCTTGAAGAATCTTCACTTTCTTCTTTGACTCTCTTCCTAGGTGGTTCATCATCCTCTACAGTGTGAGAATGATGTCTTCTTTTTTTGTTGTTCTTCTTGTGGGAGCCACTTTTATTTATGGGACAATCTTTGGCGATGTGTCCTTTCTCATCACATGTATAGCATCTGACATTAGATAGATCTCTGCTAGATCTTCTAGGGTTATCTTTCTGATTTTGGTGTGGATGCTTACCTTTCTTGAGATGATAGTGCTCCCTTCTGATTTTCTTGGTGTGTGCTGTGAGAGCTTGATCTTCATTTCCCATCTTTTCTTCTTGAGCTACTATTCGAGCTTCTTCTTGTGAGCATTCTTCCCACAGCCTACTGAAGGTGATTAACTTTCTTCTAGCACAAATCTCTTGAATGAAGGAGTCCCATGACCTAGGGAGACCATTCAAGGTGGTCATCACAATTTCTCCATTCTCTACTTCTTCTTCCATAGTTTCAAGTTTTTCTTTGATTTGAGAGACCCTTGTAAAATATGACTGTATGGTCTCTGCATTCTAGATCTTTACATTCTTCAACTGATTTCGTAAAGTCATCGTCCGATTTATATTTTTCCCTTCAGATAGCTTGGTCAAGGAATCAAAAATCTCTTAAGTGTCTTTAAGGAAGACACATGTGGTATAAGGTGATCCTTGATAGACTCAGCAATAATCCTCTTGGCCTTGACCAAGTTATTCTTGTGTAAGGCTTTAGCCTCATCTCCCTCTGGAACTGGAACCTCTCCACTTATGTAGGTGTCCAACTTATTTTCTTCAAGAACAAGTGAAATCCTATACTTCCATGCTCAAAAGTTATCGTCTTCTTCAAGCTTTTCATCAAGCTTGGTGTGATGAGACATCTTTAATGAGAACCTCAAATGGAAATACAAAATATTTAGATCTTACCAATTTGAGATACCCGAACTAGATCTGGAGATGATCTTTTGCAGTGCTGATTTTCTGGTTCGGGGTCAAATTAGGGTTTGACTTTCCCGGAGTTTTACTCGACCAAAAATTTCGATCTTGGTCTCTAAATTTCAATTTTGAGGAGGAGAGCTATCCTATGCCGGGCTCACTTAAAAATTCCACTTCTGTGAAAAGCCCTAATCTCTCGTAGTAGTGACAGGTCAAAAATTGAAAATGCCTGGAATCAAATTTTGTTTTGACAGGAAGATGCGCCCTTCAATGGAGAGTTATCCTAGCCTCTTTTTGCTGATGATTTGTGGAAAGAAACCCCAAAATTAAGAAGCCCTGGCTTCTGCAGCTGCATAGTGTCTTCTTCTCAGGTTAGCTCTGATACCATGTTAGATTTTATCATTTAATCAATATGATCTAGGATCTTATATGAGAGAATAACATGCACAACAATAATCACAAGAGATAAGAGACAAAAATAATTTTCCTTGGGGAAACCATAAAGGAGAAAACCCTGCAACTTTCTCAGAGATAGAATGAGCACCAATAGCAAAAGTAAAACCCAAAAGTACAAAGATGATCTCCGTCAACTGTTCTCTCTCTCATTTGTGCGAACTACTCCTCTCTCACTCATGCGCTATTGTTGAGTGAGTGTGTTTGTCAAATATAGAGTCTCACTCTCTATTTATACTTAATTTCCACTTGACAATTACCCTACAGCGTCAACTTTTCTAGGAGAGTCTAATAACCCTAATATAACTTCACTGTGGGGTCTAATTCCTCGACTTACAACAGAGGGTTAACCTCAATGAATTTACATGACTTAATTATATTAATGACTCTCTCAATCGGAGGAACAAACATCTCTCCAAGTAAAGCGCTCAAAGTCTCTTCCAAGGTTTTTTGCTACAAAACCTAGGTCCCTTCTCACGCAAGGACATTAAACATAACACTTCAAATTTTCTCTAGGTCTTGTCTCTCCTAAACCCTAGCACCTATTTTCCTTGCATCTGCACAAGTCAAAAGACTCAAGACAAGTTTATCCTCTAGATATAATGATCTAATGAACTCTTTCTACTCTCTTCCTACAACTAAAGACTCTCCTCCTTTTATATAGAATAGGTGCAGGAGTCCAATAATAAAAGAGGTGGGCTAAGTCCACAAGGAACCTAGTATAATCCTCATGATAATGTCTCCAGGTGAAGTGCTCTCTCTCCAAGGTGTACACTAGTCAAAAGATAACTCCTCAAGTGGTGTACTCTCCAAGCATGAGCTCCATTTCTCAAGCGCTCCTCATCGTAAGGCTCCTGGCTCTCCAAGACATGCATCCAATGCTCCAACACTCCTAAACATATGTGTCTTGGATCCACATTTAACCTCAAACAATGCACCCTTAACCCAAGCATTCTTAAGGAAAGAATTCATCCTCCTAAAGCATGCCAATGTCACCTAAGATAACCATTTCTTCAAGAAGTGCATCACGTTTGGTGCCAATTCGAAGGCCAAGCCCCTAGTGACCCCCTTTGATGTATTATCATGTCACATCTTATGTTATATTGTGACTTTCACTTTAGGAAGGCGTCCTTGAGCAAAGTGCGCCCCCCCTTTTGATTTGGTCACTTTGATCCATGTGATAATATTTGTACTTTTTGATCTCCACCGTTGATGATGTCTTAATCTCAAGCGTCGGATGATAGTTAGTTGAAATGCAGACACACTCTTGAACTATTTAAGAGAAGTGACCCCCCCGCCATTGTAAAGCATGAGCTTTGGCACCAGAATATTGAATAAAGATATTTTTTTGGAATTACACACTGGAGTATTGTTGATGAGTTAATGATTTGATGACTTGCATTATTGTTTTTCTATACTGAGTTTGTTTCGGGATAGATCTTGTATTTTTCTTGTACCCGTCCTTCTGCAGGCTAAAGGAGGCGCACTTGAGGAAGGCACACTAGTGAGGAATCTCACTATGTTCCTGCTCTCGGGTGTTGTGTTCCAGGGAGTGATTATTTCTTGATGATTTTTCATTTCCCGTACTTTCTTTATACTGCAGATCCTGTTCATTTGTCTTATCAATTGATTTTCTCTAGTTTGACAGGTTGAAGGGGGTGCTAGAGTCACTAGCATATGCTGAACTCCATCAAAATCTCATTTGGAACACTCATTTAATCAGAAGAATGACATTCTTCATTATCCAACTGGTCATCAACAATGATTCAGGTACGTTTCTCAGGTAAGTTCTCCACCACCTAATTTTTTCATGCATTTCCCATCATTGCTTTCACTGAAAACCCCTCTTTAAAAGTATGAAAACTCACTAGATCGATTTGCATTGAGAATTTGAAAATTTGGCAATCTGAGTTTTGTCGGCCATCCCTCAAAATCTCTTCTCCCTCCAAGGCATCAACATCAGACTCCATTACCCATCTCCAGGCATTGGTCACTTAGGAAGGTAATGCCCCCCTTTGGTCTGATAGCCAGTCTCTCAGTGTTTTTGTTCTGGTTTTACTTGGATCTTTTCAGTTGTTGAATATTTCATCCAAGTCAGTGTGCGAGAATCCTTAACCATCAACATCAACCTTGTCCTAGGAATTTCTCAATTATCTGCTTAAATCCCCCCAGGGTCCGGGCTTGATCATTTGAACCAACACACTAAATCCTAGATTTGATCCAAGTCTCCACAAGCCACCTTATTGTTTTACTCGAGTAACATGATCAACATACTTAACTGCATACTATCCACTAAGTTTCACTTAGGGTGTCTTTCAAGTGAGCCACCAAGGATTAGAACAAGTCAATGTTCTTACTGAGTGCTCAGGAAGTTCCATGGTTTCATCAGGGCCAGTTGTGGTCCCTTGTTTCGCATGTTCACACCCCCTCGTGGGAATTGTAATAAATGACATAGCATGATGGTTTATTTTTTTAAAAGGATTAGCCTTCTTAGGACTTGGTCATCAAGGTCATCATTCTCGAGTGTTTTTTTCCTCGTCAATTATGTGACGCTTTTTAAGTGACATATAATTTTCAAGTTTTTCACTCAAAATTCTACAAAGCGGGGATGGCGAAATCGATGATTGTGTCTTAAAATGTTATTAAATCCTAGGGTCTATGTATTATACCATGCTAGTCATAGTCCTAAAGCTTCATATGATTTTTTAATTTTTAGATTTTTAATAAAATCATAGATATGATGTATTTTAATTGTAAAAGTTTAAAATGTCAAAACATTGGGCCTAGGGAATCAATTTGGTCATGGGGATGTTCGTTTTTGGACCCAAATCTCTCACTAATCCCTAAACTCACTTTTGAGAGTCAAATTAGTAATTTTCAATTATTAATTTTGATTTTCTCTCCAAAATAACTCAGAGAGTCAAATAAATGGGAAAATTGGAGAAAATCCAATTCCTAAATCAAAGGCAACTAGTCTGGGACTTGTCTCTGAGGTGCCAAAGATGTTGAGGATATTGTTTGGGAAATTTATGAGCATAGAGGAACATCTTCAACCATCAAAGGAGGGGATCCAAATCACTTTCACAAAAGGGGGGTCAATTCTCTCATGGAGGGTGGTTTTGCCACTTGGATGAAGTGGTTAGAGGAGGTAAAGGCTTCCCAAACCAAGTGAGATGTATTGAACCTCTGATCATTGTATTGCTATTATTTCATTTTGATTAATAAGAGTGAAGGATTTGGAGGCTCATTTTGGCATTGTCTCATGGTTTTGCAATTGGATAATTTCTGAGGCGATATTCAGCTAAATTAGGCTTTCCTTTTTGTCAAGTTTGGTAGTATTGATCTAGCTTCTTTGGATAAGCATTTGTTGTTGTCAATTTGTTCATTTATGTTTTCTTTTTAGAATATTTTAGGAGTAATAGATTGTATTTGGCTGTACTAATATTCTCCTTGACTTTTATGATGAAATGTACTGGATTAACCATGCTTCTTTGAAGGATTTTCTAGTTTTTGCAGGTTGCTTTAGGTGAAAGGATTTTGGAGCTCAGTTGCATCCACCTTTTCCATTACATTATATCGGCTGCAATCTAATGTGTTTTTCCCCACAAATGAATCTTCTCCTTCATACTTTTCGAGATAAGGGCTTGAGGACCTCTCTCTTCTCTCTCTAAAATTCAAATCTTTCTCGGTTATTGGTTCTTTGTGTTTGACAAATTTTTGATCTGAAAATTATGATATTGATATTTGATTTTATTAAGCATATATATATATATATATATATATATATATCAGATCTTGAATTTCTTTAAATTATCATCTCAAACTAGATCTAGATTCACACTTAAAGTGCTTGTTTTTCATAAACAAATTGACAAAATTTCAAGTATTTGAGTAGTATAAGTTCTTGTACTTTTATTTGATCAATTCATGGGGTTCTAAAATAATTCGCTCGCTAGTTTTTAGCAGGTCTAAGAAAAAGGAGATGGAAACACTACTGAGAATCAAAATTTTCATCATCTAGAGCACTCAAAATCCTTCATTTTTCCCTCTTATTCATTCCTCTTTTCTTCCAAAGAGTGTGTAAATTTTTTGATCCATTTTAAAGGGTCAAAAGGTATTTTATTTTATGATTTCATCATTTTGTAAAGTCCATCAATAAAGAAAGAAAATGGGTTACACAATGCCCACACTCCATCCCCCTTGGGGGGAATTCACAATGTCTTCAATGGTTTGCATTTTACTAATCAACACTTGCACACAATCTGCCTTCTTGAAAGGATGTATAGATTAGTTGTTTTATTTTATTTCATTTTATATTAAGTTTTACTTTCTTACTCAACTTGTTTCCACGAAATATGCTATCGCCACCACCTAAAGGCTTTGTCGATTATTAGTGAATGATCAGAAAGTGACACATAGTTGTGGTTCTAATTTGTCGTTAATCCTTTGATTTTACAAACTTATTTTCTATATCAAATTGGAATAAACATTTTTTTCGTCAACTTGTGTATGCTCTTTCCCTCTGTGGGCTTTTTTTGGTCGTTGGGAAATCAAAAGCAGTTTTCGACACTTTATAATTTATTCACATTAATCTAATAATTCATTAATAAAATCAACTCCCCATAGAAACATTATGAAAATCCAGCGTACGATAGTTGACAATCGTGGGGAAATTTCTCAAAGGAAGCAAGAACAACTAAGTAGTGACCTTGAGATACAGTTAGGATACATCCTTGTTGGTGTAGTGTTGGGCACCTTCTCAGAGACTCTGATTCAGCCCACATTTCTGAGTGAGGAACCACTTTAATCATCTTTCAGACACATTCTCAGTACTTCCAGTATGTCGAGAATTCCCTTCACGTAATTCAACTCATCTCTTAATAATTAAAACTGACCAAGACACATTTGCAAAGCATTTTACTTCAACAACATTATTTCACTTTGACTCCATTGGCACTGATTTGATATGCAATTATTTTATTCTCACTTTATGTGTTGATGTTATGCAGCTGAATATTTACTTAAATTTCCAAAAAATCTTGTATCAAAATTTACTTCAAAAAACTCCTAAACAACTTACTTTCATCAATAACGATTAAAACTTAAAGAGCCTTATACAACTCTTTCTTAGGGACCACTCCCCTTAGCTTCGTTAGTATTTTTTCCTAAACGGAGGAGTCAATATCAAGTGACAGTACTTGAATCGAGATTTCTCCCCAAGGACACACATAGCAGCTTGAAGATTTCTGCCATGCTTAACCCCCAGGCATGTGAAAGGCAGCGACACTGCCTCTACTCAAGTATCCTTAATTTGTGGCTTATCCTCTAAATCTAAGGTTTCAAGCACTCACCTTACGTATTCTCTTTCAGGAGTTATATCTGGTGATTTGCTTTAGGTATTTCCTTTCAGGATTGATCTGGGTCTCCCCCATTGTCTCTTGGACTTCTCTAGTGGCATAAAGCAAAGGAAGTCTTAGTCGATGTGACAACCATCCGTCTTTTGGGGGTTAGGATTTACGTAGATCTCGGATTTGGTTGCTCGTCCCCTCTGCCATCCTGTATAGGATTATTCTATCGGGGAAACGATAAGATTTGTGATAACACCAACTAGGGACAAATCAATGTCACCCCGGAGCTTGACCTTCCAAGAGAGAATACTCGTTTCTAGATAGAGTACTTCCAAATCGTAGTAGTACATTTCCAAGAAAATAAGAGAAAACCTCTCCAAAGTGGAGAAACTACATAAAAATTTCTCTCTAATCCGAGTAGCGATCTTATCCATTAGAGGGTGAACATGTCTTGCAGTGTGTCAAAATGAGGAGAGGTGCCCTCTATTTAAATAGATTTTGCTAGGAAAATCTAATTTTTAATTGGGGTTGACTTGACAGTTTTATTGGGGTCGACTTGCCTTGATTTGTCCCTCTTTTAGGGTCGACCTATGAGGATGATGCTCATGTAGATACTACTCCAACACTCCCTCTTAGCCAAGTAGGCATCATCATCATCAACTGGAATGCATTTAGATATCATTAGTACACAATGACATCTCTATACACATGGAAGGGATCCCAACACAATATCAGTTCATCGAGAAGTATCTATTAGTCCTCGTGCATTAGTTCAATCCAGTTCATCAGAGAACATGCACTAGATCCACAACTCGTGCATCTGATCAACCTAGTTTGTCATGGAAGCATGCACCAACTACACAACTTGTGCATCTGCTCAATCCAGTTCGTTGGGGAAGCATGCACCAAGTCAAAAATTTTAATCGCAACCCATTTTGTTGGGGAACATGCATGTAATCAATGTGCATCAACATAACCCAAAGATTTCTCTAGGATTATCATTGCTAGTAAGTCTTCGCCACATCATGGGATACAATCTCTTCATAACATCCATAAGGACTACATTCATATGAGGTTTCACAAGGACCATAACTTTATGTGAGTCTTTCGTCATATCTGTATGGGTTACAACCCAAATATCTCAACCATACAGGTTGCTAAATTTTTACAGTAACCAACCCTGTTTCATGCTGGGTGTAACTCTATAGAGCCAGTTCTTTTTCATATTGGATGTAGCTCTCAGCAGTTCCAGTCCTTTTTCATACTGGATTCAAGATCTTACAGAGCCAGTCCTTTTTCATACTAGATGCAAGTCACATATGTCTTCCTGCAGAGTCAACCTTGTTTCATGTTGGATATGAAGACATGTTCATACATAACTGACACTGTGACTATTACTCCATCCCCAGTATGAGTCTCGGATAGTCATGCATAGTCCTCAGAGACCTTGACTATGTCTATACTCATGTGAGAATACAAAGTCATGTATCATGACTAACCCAATGAGCTACAGATCCATGTACCATGACTAACTAGCATCGAAGCTATGTATAACATAACTTATCAGTGCCAGAGCTAGGTATGACTACATGACTCACAAGTGTCCACCCAGAACTCAGGAGTTCATCACGAATCACTATCATAGTTCACAGATGTCCACATCAAATTTATCACCCACAAAATGTTTACCTAGAACTCAGGTATTCCCAAAATCACTGCCATTGTTCATAGGTGCAGAATCATCTGTCTCTTGATGTGTATCTAGAAATCAGGTGTACTGAATCACCGTCACTGTTCACATGTGTTCACATTAGGACTACATAGGTATTTCGACATAGCCAACCTTATTTCATGATGAATATGAATACCACTAGTCTTTCGCATACCACATATGTCTTTCGACAGAGCCAACCCTATTTCATGCTGGATATGAAGACAACAGGTCTTTCCAAGACCATAGATATGTCTTTTGGCAGAGCCAACCTTGTTTCATGTTGGATATGAATATAACATGTCTTTCATAGACCACATATATGTCTTCTGGGAGAGCCAACCATGATTCATGTTGGATTTGAAGACAACAAATCTTCCCCATACCACTGTGCTCCAACCTCCATCCTTTTTCAGGATATCCGAGAGATATCCTCACTCCTTCTCAGAGTGATCGGGAGAATGCATGAATCATGTGTTGGCCTCTCCATCGCATCTTAGGATGTCTGAGAGATATCCTCACTTCTTTCGAAGTGATCAAGAGAATGTATTGGCCTCTCCATCCCATCTTAGGATGTTCGAGAGATCTCCTCACTCCTCGGAGTGATTAGGAGAATGCATGGTATAATCATCCTAACCTCTTAGTGAGGGATATAATCAAGGAACCAATCTCCGCACTCCATCATAGAGTGTCAAGAAGTAAAGTCAACCTTCCCTCTGTTATATTTTTAAAAGATTTATTTTCAATAACAAGAAGATCACTAAAAGAATGACAAGTACAACAATACAAAGAAGACACAAAGATTTATCCTGGAAAACCCTAGTGGAGGAGAAAACCCAACAAAAATTCCTCAATATAGAATCCAACCAGGTATAGAGTAAGACCCTAGGAATAAGATATACTGCTTCTTCTCCTCTAGATGGACTCCTCTTTCTCTCTCATGTGAACTTGCTTGAGTTGTAAGTGTGTCCAAATGAGGAGGGTGCCTCATCTATTTATACACTTAAAAAGGTAAGTCTAATAACCCAATAGGGTCACCTTCATCTCTCCACCAGGGCCAACTTGTCTTGGGAGACACACCAACAACTTTAACCACAAATTTGTGTGTACTATTGACCTGACTTACAACAGAAGTTTAAACTAAATACTTTTACATGACCAAATACATCAAGGACATCTCCAATCGGACGAATATCTTCAAAAAGGAGGAATACAATAATATAATAAAGGTACAATAGAATACCTTGATCCGTAGTTACATTATTTTAACACTCCTTCTTAATAAGGAAGGTATTCTACACTATCACCACCACCACCACCACCAACATCTATACAACTGACTAGTCGATCTATATGTCATATGAAGTTTTGTAACAACAACATCATAAGTATCATCGTCATGAATCATCATCATGAATCATCATCATCACAGAGCATCATTATCATGAAACATCATCATCACGGAGCATCATCATCATCATGGAACATATTCATCACCACGAAGCATCATCATCGTGGAACACCATCATTACGAAGCATCATCATCGTGGAACATCATCATCATAAGAATAATTCATCATCATTATCATCATAAGCATAAGTCATCATCATCATCATAAAGAATCATCGTGAGACATCATCATCAACATCAACATGAGCATCACCATCGGTATGTGAATATTGGATCATCATCATCATCTGAAACATCATTAGTATGTGAATACTGAAACAACAACATCATTAGCATGTTAGTGCTAAAACAACATCATCGACAAATAAATTCTAGATCACCATTCACATCATCAGTATAGAGATGATGGAACAATATCATCAGCATAGAATGTTGAGACAACATCATCATCATCAACATATCAATGTTGTATCATCATCATCATCATAGAAATGTTGGAGCATCATCATCATCATCATCATCATCAACATAGAGTGCTAGAACAACTGCATCATCATCACAATGTGTCGGGACAACATCATGATCATCATCATCATGTCCTTAGGACATTTGAAGCAACATCACGGTGGGTACTCTGATAGATCCACTAGGTGTTGTCTGGATTACTAACCCTTTAGGGCCAAACAATCCTAGCCAGACAAATGGATCTACCTAGGGACCGAATAATCCTTGTTTGGATTACTAACCCTTTCAAGCCAAACAAACCTAGCCAGACATACTAATCCCCCTAGGATCAAACAGGCCTTGTCTGGCTTACTAACCCTTTCAAACCAAACAAGCCTATCCAGACATACCAATCCTAGGTGGAGGTACCACACCACTGCAACAAAATCCCTACATCATCATCATCATCATCACTCCCTCTTTCGAGAGAGGTCCTTTCGGAATACACCAAGCTTGTCTCGAAAGTATTCAAACTTTACACGAGATAGAGGCTTAGTCAATACATCAACCACTTGTTCCTCTGTAGGAACATATTGGAGTTGTACAACTTCGTTTTGCACCATGTCTCGAATGTAATGGAACTTTATCTCTATGTGTTTTGACTTGTTGTGAATTACCGGGTTCTCCGTTAGCTTGATTCAACTCTGATTATTGAAATATATATCAGCCACATCCATCTCTGCAACAAACATTCTTGTCAACAACTTGCGAAGACAAACTGCTTCACTACATGCTGCAATGTATTCAACCTCTGTTGTACTAAGAGCAACACAGGTCTTCTTCATGCTAACCCTTGAGATCACATTTGATCACAAATTGAAACAACAACTTGAAGTGCTCTTCCTGTCATCTATGCTCCCAATCCAATTTGAATCTATATAACCATGTAGTCTGATCTCCCCATCAACTACATATCTAAGGACACAATCCAATGTACCCTTAAGGCACCTCCACATGTTTTGTTGTAACTAAGTGAACATGTCGGGGCTCCACCATATACTAACTTAATGCGTTTACAATAAAACATATATCTGGTATAGTATTTTTCAGATACATCAATGAGCCAATAATCATATGGTATAATGTAACATCTACTGTATCTGAGGAATCATCATTCAACAACTTCAAATTAGTCACCATGAGAGTGTTCATCGCCTTGCAATCCAACATCTCAAATCTCTTTAGGATCTCAACAATATATTTTCCTTGATTAAGGAAAATCCTCTTATGGGAACTACCATACTTCAACACCGAGAAAATAGTGCATCATACTAATGTCTTTCATTTCGAATTCAACAACAAGCTTCTTATTACATTCACCGATACAATTCTCTTCACCTGTCAAGAATAGATAATCAACATATAGCAATAGAATCATAATACCTTCATCGAAAACCTTATAGTAAAGGTTGGAATATGCTTTACTCTTGGTAAAGCCCAAGCTCATAAGAAATCCATCAATTCTTCCATACCACGCTCTGGGTGCTTGCTTCAACCCATATATTTCTTTCTTCAATTTGCATACATGTGAATTTTTTTCATGGGTTTCAAAACCTGGAGGTTGTTCAATGTATACCTCTTCTTCTATCACACAATTTAGAAAAGATATCTTTACATCCATTTGGTGTAGCTTCCATTTCATCTTGGTTGCGAAGGAAAGGACTGTTTTGATTGAGGTATATCTTGGTATTGGTGCCAAAGTGTCCTCATAATCAATTTCTTATTTTTGTGAGAATCCTCGAGCTACGAATCTTGCCTTGTACTTCTCAATACTTCCATCTGCTGAATGTTTTGTCTTGAATATCCACTTCAAGGAGACAACTAAATTCTTTGTTGGTCTTGGTAATACATCACAAACATCATTCTTTATGATAGACCGGTAGTCTTCGATCATTCCATTCATCCTCTCCTTCTTTGTAGCTTCTTCAAAATAGGCAGGTTCTACATCAACAATATTACACATTAAGGCCACAGAGATAGAAGAGGTCCTTGGTCTCTTTCTTCCTTCTGGAGCTCCATATTTTTCTGCACCTTGAATGAAATCATGAGCCCAAGCTGGTCTTCTCTTCCTTGAGTTCATCTTCTGAGGTATCTCCATGGGCCCTTGAGGTTCTACCATGTCATGTTCCTTTGGTATCTATTCTTATTCAACATTGTGGACTGGCATTCTATAGGTTTCTTCAACTTTGGGGCTTCATGTTCTTCTTGATATTCATCTGCATGGTTCTTTCTGGACTTACTAAAATATAACATCTCTACTAATCTCTATCTAGTGATAACCTAGAATGTAAATTCTATAATTTTTTTATTGATCACTGTAGCCGACAAATATCCCTTCTTTCCTAAAGGGTCCAATTTCGATATTGTATCCTTGGGAACATGTATAAATATAGGGCACCCAAATATCTTTAGATGGACGACTTCAGGATTTTATCCAATAAACATCTCTTATGGATTTTTTTTCCAAGAGCACCATGGGAGATTCTGATCTGCATGTACACTGCGGTTCTAATTGCTTCATCCCATAAGTGCATGGGTAGGTCCTGATCATGGATCATGGTTTTTACAGCTTCCATGATGGTTCTATTCTTCCTTTCTGCTACTTCATTCTGCTGAGGATTATAGGGTGTGGTGAGCTCCCTTTTAATCCCAACTTCTTTGTAGAAATACTTGAATTCATTTTAAGTGAATTATCCTCCATTGTCGGATCTCAAGGTCTTGATATTATTCTCGGGTAAGTTCTCTACAAGAGCCTTGAATTCTGTGAACCTTTCAAATAACTCATCTTTACCTTTCAAGAAGTAAATCCAAGTCTTGCAGGAATAGTCACCAATAAAAGAAACATAATAAACATACCCACTTAATGAAGTGGATGACATTGGTTTGCATACATCTGAGTGAACAATGTCCAAGATCCATTTTGCTATATGTTGCTACTTGGAAATGGGTTCTTGGTATTCTTCCCTTGAGCACATCCTTTGCAAACTACTTCATGGTTGATTTGAATTTCTGGTAAACCTGTGACTACCTTGCTCACAATTGGTAGTGCTTTGTAGTTCACATGAGAAATCCTCCTATGCCATAGTTCACATGGGTTGATGGTACTTGTTGTTAGAGCTAGGTTTGAGTGTCCCTTCAACTTATAGAGTCCTCCTTCTTCTTCACCAATCACACATGTATCATCTATTGTATTTTTCTTTGGCCACATAAGGACTTCTCCATATACAAAAGCAAATTTGAAACCTTTCTTATCTAGGGCTGAGGTAGAAAGGATATTCTTTTTCAAACCTGGGACATATAAGAATTCCTTAATAATCTTGGAATTTCTTAAGTTCAGCTTGTAAGAGGCTTCTCCCATTCCTTTGATAGGATATTGGTAGTCATCTCCAAGCTTTGCTTTGTGAGGTGAGTTTTTTTGAATAAGACATTGGAGATAGTATTTGTAACCTATCATATGTATGTAAGCACCACTATCTACAAGCCAAGTGTCACTTCCATGTGAAAATGATCTAGTGAGAGTTGATATCAAGACATATTCTTCAATAAAGTCTTGATATTCATTGTTTTCTCTTCAACTAGGTCATCACCTTCAACTGCATGGGAATGGAACTTCTTGTTTCTCTTCTTGAATTGTTTTGCATTGTGAGGACAATTCCTTGAGATGTTCCCCATCTTGTTACAAGTGAAGCATTCAAAGGATGAGAAATTTCTCTTACGTCTTGAGTTGCTTTGATTCCTTTGTTTCTTTATTTGCATGAGTTTCCAAGGATTGGTATTCATTTTCATTTATATTTTGTTCTTTTTAGTTATCCTTCCTTCTTTTTGCACACATTCTTCTCAAAGTTTACTAAACTTGGTCATCTTTCTTCTAGCCTAGATTCCTCTGATGAAATATTCCCAATATCTTGGGAGACCATTCAAGGTGGTCATTACAACTTCTGGTTCTTCCACCATGTCTCCAATAGCCTCCAATTTTTCTTTGGTATGAGATACTTTGGTGAAGTATGATTGCATAGTTTCATCCTTCTGGATCTTCACTCCCTCGAGTTGATTTCTCAAGGCCATTCTTCTGTTTATGTTCTTTCCTTCAAAGAGATTGGTTAGTGCATTGAATATTTCTTTTGGAGTCTTCTTTGAGTATACTTGAGGAATCGAGTGATCCTTGATAGAGTCAGCTATGATCCTCTTAGCCTTAACCATATCCTTCTTATGCTTTGCTTTTGCTTCATCTCCTTCAGGTTCTGGGACTTCATCTTTGGCATAGCCTTCTAGGTCACGTTCTTCAAGGATGAGCATGAATCTGTACTTCCATGCTCTGAATTTATTTGCTCCTTCAAGCTTCTCATCAATATTGGTGTTGTTTTCCATCTTTTCTGAATGAGAACCTCAAATGGAAATATAAGAAGTATAACTTACAAGTAGGAAGGTTTCTCTTGGAACCATCTTCAACCTAACCTAGGGTTTGACAAAGAAACCCTAATTTTTCAAGTTGGAGATATTGAAAATATCTACAGATGAAAATATGTGCCTCCACAATGCGAGATGATCAATGTGGTCCTTCCTCCAAAAATGTGGACACAAGCTTGAAAAGTATGATGCCCTAGTTCCTCCCAACAGTAGTGATAAGTAAAAAAATGAAAATCTTCATAATGGAATTCTGCCACCTTAGAAAGATGTGCCCTCCTAGGGCGAGTTGAGTTTTCCTTATTTTTTCAGTAGATCTGTTGAGGGAGTTTTCTGGAATAGCAAATCCTAGCTTCCTGTACGACAAGACAAACTGCTGCACAATGGATTCTTTTAGGTTTCCTTAATACCATGCTATATTTTTAAAAGTTTTATGCTAAATAACAACAAGACCACTAAAATAATTAAAAGCACAACAAGACAAAGAAGACACAAATATTTATCCTAGGAAACCCTCGTGGGGGAGAAAACCTAGCAAAACTTCCTCGATATAGAATTCAACCAAGTACAATGTAAGACCCCAAGAAAAAGATATACTGCTTCTCCTCCTCCAAATGGAATCCTCTTTCTCTCTCATGCAAACTTGCTTGAGTTGTAAGTGTGTCCAAATGTGGAGGGCACCTCATCTATTTATACACATCAAAAGGTAAGTCTAATAACCCAACAGGGCCGACTTCATCTCTCCACTAGGGTCGAATTGCCTTGGGATACACAATAACAACTTTAACCACAACTTTGTGGGTACTATTGAATCGACTTAAAATGGAGGTTTAACTTCAATACTTTTACATGACCAAATACACCAAGGACATATACAGAAAGGAGGGATACAATAATATAATAAAGGTACAATATAATATCTTCCACAGTTACATTATTTTAACACCTTTTAACAAAAGGATTCAATCATGTGACCGGTATCCTCACTCATTCTCAAAGTGATCGGGAGAAAATACTAAGATATCAATGAGGGGGCCAACACAAAAACTAATCTCCCCACTCCTTCACGTAGTTACCGTCCCATCTTGAACTTGCACACATTTCAGATAGCAAAGGCATCAAATATATCGGGGAAGACATTTTTGTCCTACCCTATTCTAGATATGAAAATAACAACAAAACATATAATTGAAATCATGTACCTGAGAGAGTATCGATAGACAAGTTTCCCCACCCCATCTCAAGGTGTCCGGGAATCCTCCCTTTGTGTTGGGGCATTTTTTCTCCCTCTACATTCGAGCATCTTGCTCCCTTTGGAGTTGATAATCCTACTCCCTCTTTGGAGAGTCCATAGAAACGATGTAAGTATCCATCTTGGTGACGACCATGTACATAAAGGATCCTTCAACTGTCTTTTCTAGACCAAGACAACAACGCCATTAGTGTATCCATAGTCATCATGCTCAGTTTGCTCAGGATATCAACTTTGTTCTTCCTTGACTTAGGAAGAATTCATCAGGTTTCACACCATCATATGCAATAGGCCAAGATCCTCATCTTGAGGGATAACTACCTCTATCCCTTCATAAATTGGTTGATTAAATTTCATCCTCCAGAATCCATCTACAATGAATCTGAATGGAAAGTAACCAATTTCCATAATCATCAAAGAGACGAACAACTGTAGTGAAGAGAACGACATTCGTAGAATCCTTTCGCTTCTAATCACCGAATCTCTACATGAGATCCTCTGGGCTTGTGGGTTATGTGTCCACATATGTACTTGATCCTCAATTGTTTGTTATCATGACTTTGACTATTTCGATAGGAAGTCATCTTCCTTCTAGGCTTAGAGTCATGCTTCTAGAGGCTTTCAGCTTCTGATCCATTTGAATATTAGCGACATCACTTTCCCTTGGAGCAAGTTTCATCATCCATCCTTGTAGGCCACATTGCATGGTCCTTTCCGTACAATTCAAATCCTGTAATATGGTTAGAAACATTGCATAATAAAATCAATGCACTAACAATAGTTCATCCAATTTTATAGGCATCTTTTAGTTAATTCTTTGACGCAACATACACAAGGATATTATTTGGTTGTTAGCGGTCTCCATTATAACATACCATCAAGATTGTACACTAATCTAAGCATGTTAGAAGGAGAAGTCATCCAAGAGGAGTCCATGAGATGTTGTTCAACATTATGGGATAAATAATAACACATACTACATGAGCCTACTATCAATAAAAGAACCATTTTACATGCTCACCAACTTCTAGGAATATAGTTTTGCATAAAACATATTAGAAAACAACATATTTAATCCACCAGAGCATGTAAAACAAATACTTAACTTTTATTGTTTTGTGGGAGGGCTCCAATTGACTTTTTTGAGAGTCCATTGGTATTCATTTTCTGGGAGTCCATTGCCACCTGGATCTTCATCAAATCACCTTAGCATTGGGAGTTCTTAGAAAAAGAACTACCTATGATCCTCATTCTTTGTCTTCTTCTGAGAGGTTTCTTCATCGAAATCTCCAATTAAGGCTTCAAGATTCCTCTTCTTTGAATCACAGTCTCGGGCATAGTGTCTAGTTTTATTGCATATTTAGCAATGGACACATGAAATATCATTCTTCCTCCTTTGATATGGAGTAGGAGTTTATCTTCCACCCTTTCCTTTCTTTCCATTAAAATTATTTCCCTTACCCTTTCCTTACTTGACATGAGACGTAAGGGCTTGACTTTGTTCGTGTTGGGTGCCATGCATCCTGCTTCTTGTTGCAAGTCTTGTCTCTTCTTGCATACATACTGCCTAGATATGATCAAACTTAGATCAACTTCAGTTTCCCAACAAGACTCTAAATGAATGCTTCCCAAAACAGAGGGGAACACTTAAGAGTGTTCATGACAATTTCTTTATCACCGATTGGATCTCCAATAGTGTTTAGTTTATTCCTCAACTCTGGTATCCTCATAAAGTAAGAGGAAAATTATTATGATCTTGACATATTGAGGTTCAACAGTTGATTTATGAGAACAAGAGCATGGTTGATATTGCTATCTTGGAACAGCTTCCTCAAAGCTCTAAACATCTTCCTTGAGGTCGTCTTTTCAGAGATCTAAGGAACTGAGTGGTCCTTCACTGAATATACCAAGATTCTCCTTTCTCTAGTATTATTCTTTTTCCACTAATCCTTCTCGGCTTCCTCTTATGGTTCTAGAACATCTTCATTCAATAACTTCAAGAGATCACTTTATTCTAAGATAAGCCTACCCTAGAATTCCATGAGCTGAAATTGGAAGTCCCATCAAGCCTATCTTCAAACTTCATCCCAATGATCTTGACTGCACCACTGGAGTAGAAAACCTACCAAGAGCTAGGTCATAGATGAAGTATGGAGACTTGAAAAATTGGATTCACATATGAATTCACCTTATTACTGGGCGAACTAGTAATGCTAGTCACCGACAAGCATATGATGGAGAAAGTGACCACTGTCACCTTAGCCACTTCTCCAAATTTCTTTGGAAGTATAAAGCTCCTAGGGGAGAGCCCTAATGTAACCCTATAAGGAGCACTAAAACACCAAGTAATATCTTGTTTGAATAATTTTAGTGACCAATGCCTTTAATGAAGTCATATAGAGAATGAGGAAGACATACTATAAGGTAGTTCCAATTAGGTGTTTGTCAAGTGTAATCACTATAGTATGATCAATGTAACACTATGACAAGTAAGATCATATTATATTTAGGCAATATTGATTTAGAAACACTTGGTTTCATAGAAGCTCAATGGTGCATCAACATATAACATTCTTATCATTTAGATTAGGACGACCATAAGTATAACACTCAACCAATGGATTATGTCTTCCAATTTTGTGGCATGAGTTATAGCTATGTAGGATGGGAAAAATTCCAATGGTATAGCAAAGATATAAAATTTTGTATTACATAGAAGTGTGCAGGCATAAGATTGAAGTGATAATCAATTAGTAGCTTGCATATAATTACAAATTTTAGGTTCAAAACATATATCGTGCATCCACTATTTAAACATTAACCTTCAAACAATCACAACATACATAAATAATCACTATGCATTAGATAATCAAAGCACTATAAGTATCAAATATGCACTTAAATAGTGAGGAAAGTTATTGCTTTGTTCATCTAGTTCATCAACAGATAATAACATAAGGTTATTCATGACAACAACTCCAACTTTGGAATAGTGACAATAGACAAACTGATCAGATAACAATGGCATAGATTTTCTTCCAAGTTGCTAGCAACGGGAGGTATCATATCACAACACCAATCAACAATAGTAAGGCTACTGTTACCTCATTTAAGAATAATCATTATCCAAGTATAAGAACAATGTCAAACTAACTCTTTATCAACACTTCAAACAGTCACTTTAATATTCATTGCACAACAAAAATTAAGATAGCAGTACTAAATTTGCAAACATTGGTAGCTCAGACTAGTTTCAGATTATACCATGATTTAAGAGTTTTGAGGAGTAGCATAAAATTGTCCCAACTACACCACTTTATGGAGAATACAAGGTTTGAAAAAGGGAAACCCTAAGTGTCAATAACCTAGTATTGTTTCATTGTCATATCGACAAGGTAATAACATGACATCTAGCCATAAAGGAGGATTTAAATGATTCAAAATAGTTTGACCTAGCAAGATAATGACTACCCAAGTAGACCGAATTAACTTGGCCACTCAAGGGAAAAAAATGCAGAAACCCTAATTGAGGTTAACAGTTGCCGCAGAGTTCAGATTAGGGTTTTTATGGTTAAAATTAGGTCTGAAGATGACGCCCTTCTAGTTCATGGACAACTTATGTAGACCGAAATTGTATGGAGGGTTAAAATTTTGAAATTTTGTAATATTTTTTGGTTTTAAAGTTATATATATATATATATATATATATATATATATATATATGTTTTACGGATTTTCTGCAATTATGGATTAGGGAATATTTTAGAGCTTCCTATAACTTTGCCCTAGGGTTTTTAGGGACAAATAGGGAAGGGAGAAATTGTAAGAGAGGGTAAAAATTTAAGGAAGGCCAAAAAATTAAAAACAAATAATTTTTTTATTTTCTATGGTTTTTAACATAAAATTGTAGACTTGCTTCTAACCCTAATTCTACCATGAAAATGAAAATTTACACATGCAAATGCAAGAGATTTGAGGGAGAATAGGCTTTGGGACAAGGGAGAAAACCTTAGAAAACCCTACCCTAACCTAGGGCATCTAAGGGGTGGCTAACCTACCTCTTAAGAATATTAGCCTAGGTTTTATGACTACCCAAAAGTCCAAAGGTTCTAACCCTAGAAGGACATACTTCTACAACCAAGGTGACTAAGGATTGATGAAGGATTTAGACAAGAAAAATGCAACTCTAATGGATACCATTCAATCCACAAACATAAATAATTCATCAACCATTAACAAAGAGAAATCAAGAAAATTCACAGATACCTTCTTGTGCACGTGTTTAACCAACAAATCACAACATTACCTTTGCAAGAGAATTGCACCAAGGAAACTTCAAGAATTAGCCATAAAAACTAGAAAACATCTTCCTCAAGAGGAGACACCTCACTTCAAAGAGGCCTAGTTGGGTAGAATATGTGCATAATGTTTGGTCCCACTTGTCTTATGTTAAAATGAAGTAGGAGATGTTTATTTATAGCCTCTCACACTCGCTTTTACAAAATACCCAGGCCTACATGCCCTAAAAGGTCAATTTGAAATTATAAAATGTCAACTTAAAATTATAACATAAAATAATATAAAAACAACCTAAAGTAGGCTTATAGTAGGCTACCTGTGGTATTTTCCTCCCTATGTGCCAAAAAATGCTAAATCGAGTGAATCACTCTGAACGAAAGGTTGGAGCGAGTTGGAATGAGGGAATCATGCCCCCTCTAACCCTGAAATGTTGTAAAATACCTCAATTGCCTCCTCAAAGTAGCATGTACGTCCTAGGAGGAAGGAGATGTCCTCTGAGGAAGGAGACACATGAGAGAAGGCGCTAGGTAGCTAAAGGTTCAAGAGGTTATTCAAGGTGGTTGTGAAGAGAGATCGAGGTCTCATTGCTGAAGAAAATGCTACCAAAGCAAGCAAACAAAGCATGGGGTCATGTGACCCAGTGATCAACCCCTAGGAGCCTCTGATCCCAACCCCAAGGTTAAAAACCCTAACAAATGATATTCAACAATGCCATTAAGCCATAGTACTCCTAAAGGAAGGACCAAAGGGCTCGACCATGACCACCACTACTGAATGACACCCAAACTGGTCCAAAAAATTGCCTCTCTCTCTCCCTCCCTAGGGAAAATTTGAAGGTGCATTGGGTACAGGTGTAGTGTAACACTGGCTCCAACTTCAAGACAAGTGCTCTTCCTAGGAGTGCTCGAGAACTTGTGAATATTTTGGTACCTGTAGACCTACACACACATCAAATATCCAAAGGGATTAGAAGCATCTTGAGGAAAACACTTTCGTCCTTGTCTGCAAAATAAATGAAACAAACTAAGAACAATAAAGACTAACTAAATGATGAAGGAACACCATATGCAATGCACAGTAATATTCCTAATGCAACTAACCCGACCTACCCTAAACATAATAAAAAATAAAGGGTTAAGAGTAATCATACCACCAATGAAACCATCTGAGTAAACAATTCATACTGGAGATCTTACCTTTGTATTTTAATGCAATCCATGATAGTACCTCATTGATGATATGTTGAGTACATACCAGGATATTTATTTAGACGAGGAAAGGAGACCATACCTTCCTTAGTGTTAAATATTTTGAGCAATAATAGAGATGCTTGAACTTTAATATTGTTATCAATGATATGCTGAGGACCTGTAACGATTAATAATTCAATCACACATAATAATTCATCCACAACACAAGATGTAACCTAGGGAAAATCCTCATAATAGAGAGGATAAAAAAACAATTCTTAAGAGTATAATCTATAGATTGTAGAGAATGAATTTTACAACATAAGCATATTTCTCGATAAGAGAGAATATGGAGCAATAGGGAAGAGAGATCCAATGTAACAACAATTATGAACTTGCCATATTCCTAGCATATTAATAACAAGCCGTAATGACTCTCATGCAAACCCTAGTGAATGGCTACATGAGAATTAGCCACACATGCATTACAATTGTTATATTTTTATCAATTAGAAAATATTATCTTAGGATCTTATCTGAGAGAATAACATGCACATCAATCAATCACAAGAGACAAGAGACACAAAGAATTTTCCTTCGGGAAACCATAAAGGAGAAAACCCCACAACTTCATCAGAGATAGAATGAGCACCAATGGAAGCAGCAAAAACCAAAGACAGAAAATATCATCTCCAACAGTTGTTCTCTCTCTCACTTGTGTGAGCACTTCCTTTCTCACTCATGTGCTCCAGTTGAGTGAATGTGTGTGACAAATAGAGAGTCTCACTCTCTATTTACACTAGTTTCTGACTTTTACAATTACTTACCACGGCTGACATCTCTATGAGAGTCTAATAACCATCGTGCCCCTCAACTGTGGGGACTTTGCCCTCTGATCAACAAGGAGGGTTAACCTTAACTCAATTGTGGGGACTATTTCCCCGACTTACAATGAAGGGTTAACCTCAATGAATTTACATGACTTTATTATATTAACGACTCTCCCGATAGGAACATCGAGGTATAATGAAATACAAATTATTCTCTCGATAGGAACATCAACGTACAATATAAGATATACAAGTGAATACATTCTGAAATTACAAATACATCAACACTCCCTCTTAACTAGGAAGGTATTCTCTTGACACAATTCATTCACACAAGTCTTCTTCTTTGGATCATCATCAAAGCTGGATAATCACTGGATCATCACTAGATTGTCATCAAATATGGATCATCACTGGATCATCATCAACATCATTGCTTCTGCTATCTCGACCAAATGGTGCTATCTCTCAATTCTTCTCGTCATAGGAAGTTCTACAAAGCCAACCCTTTTTCATGCTGGTTGTAGGCATAGCTTCCATGTAGGTCTTCATCTTCTTCAACACTTATATCTGACCCAGTCAGAAAGGCCCGCCCAACATTTACATCTAACCATGGGAGGAACACATCCACAACCATGTCAGAAAGGCATGCCCAACACTCACATTTGACCATGGGAGGAACACATCCACCACCATGTCAGAAAGACCCAGCACCCACATCTAACCATGGGAAGCCGAGCTTGACACCATGTCAGAAAGGCTCAGCACTTATATCCTCCCATGGGAGGCCCAACCTTCCACCATGTTGGAAAGGATCAACACTTATATCCGACCATGGGAGGCCTAGCTTGCCACCATGTCGAAAAGGCTCAACACTTATATTTGACCCAGTCAAAAAGGATCTACACTTACATATGACCTAGTTAGAAAGGCTCTGCACTTACATCTGACCATGGGAGGCCCAGTTTGCCACCATGTTAGAAAGGCTCTGCACTTACATCTGACCATGGGAGGACCTGCCTACCACAATGTTAGAAAGGATCTGTACTTACATATGACCATGGAAGGCCCAGCTTGCCACCATGTAAGAAAGGCTCTGCACTTACATCTGACCATGGGAGGACCCACCTACCACCATGTCAGAAAGGCTCTGCACTTACATCTGACCATGGGAGGACCCTCCTACCACCATGTCAGAAAGTCTCCTACACTTATATCTAACCATAAAATGAACTAATCCTAGCATGTCAGAAAGGCTCTTAGACTCATCACCTCCCCTTGGAGGGAACCTCGATCTGACGAACACCAAGCTTCTCCTTGAAGTACTCAAACTTCACTCTGACCATTTCTAGCATAGAATCACATCAGGGTTGATTATGTCCAAGGATAACCTGCGAGCTTCTCCGGGACTGATTACATATGAGGACAACCTACATGACCATTTTACGTCTGAGCCATCTACGAGCTTGGTCAGGATTTTATGCTCAGACAACCTGTCTCACCGAATATGCTAGAACTCCCTCTTTTGAGAGATCTCGATCTGGATCACATGCCGGAGCTTCACTGCTCCTCTATGCATCATACAAAAATTCAAGTCAGATCAATCAAATCAAATAGTAGTTTTTAAAAGAAACATACTACCTCCCAAATATCTAAGCAAGTGGCAACATATTTTGCCTTGGTTGTACTCAACGCCATGCAGGACTGCTTCCTGCTACACCAAGAAATCACACCTGATCTCATACTAAAGCAGCACCCCAAAGTGCTCTTCCTATCAATGAAACTGCCTACCCAATCCGAATCCTCATAACCTTCTAGGTTAATATTTTGATTCGCCTCATACTTTAGCCCATAATAAACTGTACCCTTTAGGTACCTCAGAATATGCTTTGCATCAATCAAGTGAACATGTCTCAATGTGTTCATAGCAAAGCAAACATATGTTCTCGTATTCGTCAGGTACATCAAGGAACAAATCATCTGATGATACATCATGGCATCAACCAACTCTAATGAAGCAACACTCAAAAGCTTCAGGTTCGATGCCATAGGTGTGGTCATGGCCTTGCAGTCCATCATCCTAAACCTCTTCAGGATCTCTACTGCATACTTCCATTGTCCTAGGGATATTCCATCCGCATTCTGCCACACCTCCATGCCTAGAAAGTAGTGCATCATATCCAAGTCCTTCATCTCGAACTCGACAGCAAGTCTCCTTCTTGCAAATTTAATGAGTTCTTCTTTTCTGTCAGGAACAAGTCATTGAAATATAATAAGAGCATCACTGGTATTTCTCCTTCAACCTTGAAGTAAAGGTTGGAATCCGCTTTACTCTCAGTAAAGCCTAGAGCCATCAGTAGGTTGTCCATCCTATCGTACCATGTTGAACCTCAAGATCTTCTGGAGTCACTCCCTCTGAAGTGGAGCACCATTCTCCCTCTGTCTTTCGTACTCTATGCATTGAAACATTCTGTACTGGAGTGACAAGTAGCTTCCTTTGCTCCTAATATTCTATGTATCCATCTAGGGTCACTAGATACCAAGATCCTCTATCTTGAACCTTTCCAAAAGTTCTCCTTGCACCCATATGCGAGCTTGTCATCCTCTATAGGATTTCATATTCAACCTTGTAGCAAAGGTTAAAATATTCATCACTTTAGGTGATCTTCAAGCTCCTCATGTATGTTTTATCCTATGGGTGTCTTCTGAGCTCGTACAAGGCCTTCTTTCATTTGCACACATGATTCTGCCTGTCATGTGTCTTAACTTGTAGTGGCTGCAAATGTCTCTTTCTAGTCTATGCCTTCTTTTCGTGAGAAGCCTCGTGCTACAAATATTACCTTTTATCCCATGATGTTTCCATCTATTGCATGATGGATCTTGCAGATCCACTGCGGACTTCCCTTAAGGTCTCGATACTGCATCCTAGACATCATTCTTCTTGAACTAGTAGTCTCCTTCCATTTCTTCTTGGCTACTTCTTCATAGCTGGAAGGATCTGCATCAATGATGTTGCTCAACAGTGTCACATAACTGGAGTATCTCTGAGGCCTCTTTCTTTCATTGAAAGTATCGTCATATTATTCTTCATCTTAGATTCTTTCTTGAACTGTCGTCACTTGTTCTTCGGAACAAGTCTCATCCTTCTTTTCTTGTAGGTGATTGTACGTGATCTTTCCTACAAGTCAAATGCATTTGTATGGTTAGAAACATTTCATAAGGCATATTCACAATGGAAAATTCTAATGCATAAATATATAATCATGAAACTATTTTCTCCAATACAACCATCATCCATATCTCACGGAAATTTTTTCTAGATGCCTTCCATCTCTACCAAGACATCATTGAGATTGTGCACTTATCCAATATGTCAGCAAAGAGGTTTCATTCTAGATAAGTAGCAATGGAGAGTTATATAGCACCATGAGCTACTTACCCATCATATGCATATTATTAGTATACTATTATTAATGCAAACATTTTATCATGCATAACACATCAACTGAATATAAACAAATGCATAACAAAACAATATCATGAAATGACAATTGAATACTTATCTTTATTTGTTTCATGGGTAAACTCCTTCTTTCATCTTCATCATCTTCTTCATAACAACATCATTTCTTATCCAAATGCTCAAGATGGATAAGAGGTTCTTCAAGAATTGATTTCTTCATATTCCTCATCGCTTGAGGTATCTTCTTTAAATCGTGAAATCTTGATCTTCAGTTGCTCCCATCTTCTTTTCTCTTATTATGAGTTGAGCTTCTTCTTATGTGTGCTCTTCCTAGATTCTATTGAGAGTAATCACTTCCTTCTGGCACACTTTCCTTGAATGAATGAATCCCATGATCCTGAGAGGACATTCAAGGTGGTTATCACAACTTCTGCATTCTCCACTTCTTCTTCTACTGCTTCAAGTTGTTCTTTGATTTGAGAGACCCTTGTAAAGTATGACTGTATGGTCTCTGCATTCTTCACATTCTTCAACTAGTTTCTTGAAGTCATCTTTCAATTTATGTTCTTGCTTGGTAAAGGAATCAAACATCTCTTTAGGTGTCTTTAGGGAAGACACTTTTGGTATAAGGTGATCCTTTATTGAATCAGCAATGATCTTCTTGTCCTTGACCAAGTTCTTCTTGTGTAAGGATTTTAGCCTCATCTCCCTCTGGAACTGGAACCTTTCCACTTATGTAGGTGTCCAATTTCATTTTCTTCAAGAGCCGGCGAGATCCAATACTTCCATGCTTGGAATTTGTCAGCCTCACCAAGCTTGTCATCAAGTTAGTGTGATTAGTCATTTTGAAAGGAGAACCTCAACTATAAATAGCAAAAGATTAGATCTTACCGATTTGAGGTGTCCATCCTGGTTCTGGAGCTAACTGATCTAGGGTTTGTCAGAGAAACCCTAATTTTCAAAACTTGGAATTTCAAACTTCTAATTGGATATAAATATAGGCCTCTTCAATGCGAGCTATCCAATGTACTCATTTTCTGAAAACAGTGGAGGGAAGCTCCCATAACAGGAAGCCCTAGTTTACCAATTTTTTTCTATAGAAATGCCTGATACTGTTGTTGCGATATCTCCAAAAGTACTGCGCTTTTGTGTCTAAAATTTCATATAGAGGTAACCTCGTCTGTCCTCTTTCCAACACCATAGGTTTCACCAATTGGGACTCATGAGAGTTTTCCCAAGGTGACATATTTCAGGACTGTTCAACATAGCGAACGTGTACGGACGTTTCATCATTAGGGTCTGAAACTTGTACCATAGAAATTAAAGTTCGTTCCTTATCTGGAACATCTTTTGAAATTTCATTTCGACCTTTGTATCCCGAGATATAGCAATTCTCCCTAGGTGTCCTGTTTAGGGATGAATCCTGGAAGAGGATGGAACCTTGATTTGCAGGAATCATATCTCCCAGAGTATAGCGAATCTAAGGATGAAAGTTTTACACAGGGTACATCAGGATTTTATCTTTGACCTAAAAATTTCAGCCCCTGAGATGTCTTCAATCCCGAGATATAGAGAATGTACCAAAACCACCAGTTTTAGTATTTTAGGGTTTTTTAGGGCCAGGGTCAAACTTGGGTTTGACTTTCCCAGAGTTTTACCCAACCAAAAATCTTGACCTTGGTCTCTAAACTTCGATTTTGACAAGGAGAGAAATCCTATGCTGGGGTCACTCAAAAATTCCTCTTCTGTGAAAAGCCCTAATTTCCCGTAGCAAAAATTGAAAATGCCCAGAATCAAATTCTATTTCGACAGAAAGATGCATCATTCAATGGAGAGTTATCCTAGCATCCTTTTGCTGATGGATTGTGGAGAGAGACCCAAAAAGTAAGAATCCCTAGTTTCTACAATTGCACAGTGTCTTCTTCTCAGGTTAGCTTTGATACCATTTTATATTTTTATCAATTAGACAATATGATCTTAAGATCTTATCTAAGAGAATAACATGCACATCAATCAATCACAAGAGACAAGAGACACAAAGAATTTTCCTTGGGGAAACCATAAAGGAGAAAACCCCGTAACTTCCCCAGAGATAGAATGAGCACCAATGGCAGCAGTAAAAAACAAAGACAGAAAAGATGATCTCCAACAACTATTCTCTCTCTCACTTGTGTGAGCACTTCCTTTCTCACTCATGCACCCTAGTTGAATGAGTGTGTGTGAAAAATAGAGAGTCTCACTCTCTATTTATACTAGTTTCCAACTTTTACAATTACCTACCAGGTCCGACATCTCTAGGAGAGTCTAATAACCCTAGTGCCCCTCAATTGTGGGGACTTTGCCCTCCAATCAACAAGGAGGGTTAACCTTAACTCAATTTTGGGGACTATTTCCCTGAATTACAATGGAGGGTTAACCTCAATGACTTTACATGACTTTATTATATTAATGACTCTCCCGATAAGAACATCGGGGTATAATGAAATACAAATGATTCTCCCAATAGGAACATCGGGGTACAATATAAGATATACAAGTGAATACATTCCGAAGTTACAAATACATCAACAACAATTTCAAATTTCCTTTTTGGAATAATCAATCCATGCATTGAATATTCATCATGCAAAACTAATGCACAATACCTTCAATCATGGATATTAACTAATAGTTAACTGGAATTCAAGTGAAATCAATCTCTAACTAAATATTGATGACTTAGTTAATAGGATAACATAAGTGTCATAGTGCAATAAATAAAGTGTCATAGTGCAATAAATAAAGTGTCATGTGCAACACACTTTATCAACTGAAGTGTCATCCTTTGATTAACTTAAGTGTCTTTTGTTAGACTAACTAAAGTGTAAAAACTTTAGTTAACTAGTCCATCTTTCTTTAATAACGTAATTAACCATTATTAACTAAATCTTGTTGATTGACGAATACTAATCTCTTCTTTACTTAAATGAATTTTGATCATTAATAGTTCAACTGATCTTTATCTAAAGCACTGATTGAGGCATTCATATTTAGCTGAAGCTTTATAACTTGAGTTCACTTAGTCATCTACACAAAAAATTCGAATTCTCTTTCTCTCATAATATCTCTATTTCTTATCTCTTTATTTTACTGCATGGTCTATGTTTAATAATCTATCATATTATATTATACTAAAAAAAATTGTCACATGCTATGATCATATTATATTACCCCAGACCATATAGTCATATGCTAAAGTAATTCACTCTATAGGCAATCAATCTCTAGAGGAGACTTAATAGCTTTATCCATCTCGAATGACCATGGTTAGTAATATGAGTCACATAGTATAACCACTTTACAAAGTAAAGTATGCCACCTCAATAAATGAGGATATTGGTAGGACTTGATATTACTCACAAGTCTACTATCTTGATATTACTCACAAGAACAGTCTTGATATTACTCACAAGACTCAACCTGATATTACTCACAATATCATCTCCATAACTTGGATGTCCATCTCATAGGGTACCTTCTATGAGAATACTTTACTTGATATTACTCACAAGTCTGGAGTATGACTCATGATGTTGTACATTCAACACTAAGAACTCAGAAAAGTCGAAATTGGTGCCATGGAGAGGCGTCGCTTTGACAAGCTTTGTTGATATCCGATTCTATTAGACTAATGTATGGGACACCTCCATCATACATTGGCATCAAGAATTTTTTTTGCCTGAATCTGGTCATCAAATTTTGAGCTTAAGAGGCTATTCATAAAGTTGGACCTCACAAATCTTCATGCATGAGTAGCAACCTATCCCTACATCTACTTAAGCATTTATTTGGATATACAAGTACATCCCTTATCTTTGTATTGATCATGTTAGTATTCCAAATAATCCTTGAAATTTTGAAATTGTTAGCTGGATAATTCATACCTTCATGCTTCAAATGAAAATATAAACAATAAATACTATGAAATCGAGGAATGAAAACCATACCTGTCCACATACCTATTTTGATCTTTTTGAAATGCATCATTAAGGAATTCCTGATATAGGATAAAGTAGGATGAACAAATTCTTCAAGACTTGAGGAACATAGCTAGGAATGCTAATTTGGGCTCGTCATAGGCTGAATACCTACAAAATAATTTCCTGTATAATCTTCTTCCTTGTCCATACTACTAGATAAGTACAACTGAGTGAAATCCATATCCCATATATCACCTGAGATATGGGGTCCCAAACTTTCCAAATCTTTATCATAGTAAATCATCTACATATGAAAATCATTTATAAGAGGACCTGCACCCTGAGATACTTCAGCATCAAATGTAAGAGAAAAAGGATTGATACATTCTTCATCACTAGAATCTTGAAGAGATGGAACAATCTTCTCTTGTTCGACAAAGCTTTTGTTTATTATGTCTTCAATGTCACTGCCCAAGGTAATCATGACTTCTTCGTCCATGTTAGCTTCATTGACTTCTTCATCACTGTAAAATCTAGAAAAAAATAATACCAGGTCTCAAAGAATCGTAAAGAGGTGGAGCCATGAACATCTAATAATCATCATCTCCGATAATTATGTGATTCTATCCCAAGAAATATGATATGTCATAAGGAGTTTCTATGTGTTGGCAAGGAGTACTCACCCTTTATTTATGTTCTTCAACCTATTCAACTAGGAATTTTGGATATTCATATGCAGGACCACAATAATACTCGTCTACATGGGGAACTTCATATACAGAAACTATGCTTGAGATACCATCAGCTAGACCTTGAACAATGGCTTCTTTGATCTGGTATTTTTTTTGTTTCCTTACTGAACAAGACCCTTGCATGCTGGACATGAGGCATCCATTTATCATATCACTCTAGATCCCGATGGCTACATAATATTTTCATCAAATATATAAAGGATGATATCATTCCTTCATCTAAGCCCACACACCAAATAAGAACTTGTACTCCCAATTGAAAAACGAATGACTCATGTAAATGTCTTCTTATGATTTAACACTATATTCTGAATCAAAAGTCATAAACCATTCCACATGATGCACGGCATTATCATGGTCACGCTTGAATGCATTCCAAAATATCTCTGGTAACTCATCTGAATGTCTCGGAAAGTTCAACAGTTTAAGATGAGAAAAACCTATTTCCATTTCTGCATCTATCATATTATCAGGGTCTGTAAATTCGAATGAAACATCCTCTTCAATTCCTTTGCTAGGACAATCCTATTTTTGGTTGTTTCCCAAAGTCTCTTCCCACATATGGTTGATCATTTCCTTTATTATATGTTTTTCCATATCATAATCCCAATATTTACTGAACACATCGACCGAATTCCTGAGAAAAGAAAATATTTTGCGAGGAAATCCTTCATACCAATTCCTGACAATCAAGTTGTCCTCTAAGTGTAGAGATAGTATGGAAAGCTTCATTTTGATGTATTCATGTATAATATTGCTTTCCTGGAGAAATTTCATGAATACCCATACATGTGTTGATGCATGATATTTATATTCATGAAATAATGGAAAAATTGTTTTCCCGTCATCTTCAATGACATGTTGGTGTGGATATCCTAGAATGCACGAAAAATTCAATATATCCATCCATAATTCGTAAGAAAATGCCATGTCATCAGGGTTCCTTATCCTCATAGAGAACTTCTTTTATTTTCTTTTGTTGGAGTCTCCATGAGAGACCTACCAACTTAACTCAACAAATCTCACCAAAGTTGTAAACAAAACAAGGATGTACATGAGATGATGATGGATGAGTTCTTATGGAGTTGCTTGGTAAGACTTGCAAGATTATTCCTTGACAATAATATTTTGAAAATACCAAAAATAATTACCTCAATTTTCTTACTAAATGTCCTTCTTGTCAGGGGTGTGAATGACTCTAGATCAACCACTTCAAATTTTTAAATGGTCTTCGACAACAGTGCCAAAATATTACAGGTGAACTAGCAGGGCTAGTCACCAACAAGCATATGATGGAGAAAGTAACCATTGTCACCTTAGAAACTTATCCAAACTTCTTTGGAGGTCGAAACGTCCTAGGGGAGATCCCTAATGTAACCCCGTAAGGAGCACTAAAACACCAAGTAATATCTTGTTTGAAGAATGTTAGTGATCAGTGCCTTTAATGGAGTCATATAGAGGATGAGGAATACATACTATAATGTGGTTCCAATTAGGTGTTTGTCAAGTATAAGCACTATCGTATGATCAATTTAACACTATGACAGGAAATAACATATTATATTTATCCAATATTGAGTTAGAAGTAGTTGTCTTCGTATAATCTCATTGCTGCATCAACATATAGCATTCTTATCATTTAAATTAGGATGATCATAAGTATAACACTCAACCAACGGATTATGTCTTCCAATTTTTTGGCAAGAGCTATAGCTATGTAGGATGGACAAACTTCCAATGGTATAACAACGATATAACCTTTGTACTACATAGAACTATGCAGGAATAAGATTGAAGTGACAACCAATTAGTAGCTTGCATAGACTTATAAATTTGAGGTTCAAAACATATATCGTGCATTCACTATTTAAATGTTAACCTTCAAGCAATCACAACATAAATAAACAATCACTATGCATTAGATATTCAAAGCACTAAAAGTATTAAATATGCACTTAAATAGTGAGGGAAGTTAGTGCTTTGTTCATGTAGTAATTTAGTAGATCATAGCATAAGGTTATTCATGACAACAACTCCAACTTTGGAATAGTGACAGCATACAAATCGATCAGATAACAGTGCAAAGATTTGCTTCCAAGTTGCTAACAATGGGAGGTATCATATCACAATAACAATCAACAATAGTAAGGCTAGTGTCACCTCATTTGAGAACAATTATTATCCAAGTATAAGAACAATGTCAAACTACCTCTTTATCAACACTTAGACAATCACTTTAATAGTCGTTGCACAACAAAAATCAAGATAGTAGCTGTAATTTACAAACATTGGTAGCTCAGATTATTTTAGAATTATACCATGATTTAAGAGTCTTGAGGAGTAGCATCAAACTGTCCCAACTGCACCACTTTATGGAGAACAAAAGGTCTACAAAAGGGTAACCTAACCCAGTATTGTTTCATTGTCATATTAGCAAGGTAATAACATGACAACTAGCCATAAATGAGGCTTTAAATCATTCAGAACAACTCAACCTTGCAAGATAAATGACTACCTAAGATACCAAATTTACTTGGCCACTTAAGGGAAAAAACACAGAAACACTAACTAAGGTTAGCAGTTGTTGCAGAGTTTGGATTAGGGTTTTTATGGTCGAAATCAGTTCTGAAGATGACACCCTTCTAGTTTCATGGACAACTTTGGTAGGTCTAAATTTTGAAATTTTGTAATATTTTTTGGTTTTGGAGTTTTTTTTAATGTTTTAGGGATTTTATGCAATTTTGGATTAGGGAATATTTTAAGGCTTCCTATAAATTCACCCTAGGGTTTTAAAGGACAAATAGGCCAGGGAGAAATTGTAGGAGAGAAGGAAAATTTTTTAGGAAGCCCAAAAAATAAAAAAATTAAATTTTTGATTTTCTAGGGTTTTTAACATAAAATTGCAAACATACTTCTAACCCTAATTCTACCATGACAATGCAAATTTACACATGAAAATGCAAGAGATTTGAAGGAGAAGAGGCCCTAGGACAAGGGAGAAAACCCTAGCAAACCCTACCCTAAACTAGGGAATCTAAGGGGTGACTAACCTACCTTTATAGACAATTAACCTAGGTTTTATGACTACCCTAAATTCCAAAGGTTCTAACCCTAGAAGGAATACTAGAAGGATGTATTTCTAAAACCAATGTGACTAAGGATTGACAAAGGATATAGCCAAGAAAAATGCAACCCTAATGGCTACCATTCAATCGACAAACATAAATCATTCATCAACCATTAACGGAGAGAAATCAAGAAAAGCCCTGGATACCTCCTTGTGCACATGTTCAACCAAAAAATAAAAAAATTACCTTTGCAAGAGCATTAAACCAAAGAAACTTCAAGAATTATCCATCAAAACTAGAAAACATCTTCCTCAAGAGGAGGCCCGTCACTTCAAAGAGCCCTAGTTTGGTAGAATAAGTGTATAATGTTTGATCCCACTTGTCTTATGTTAAAATGAAGTGAGGAGAGGTTTATTTATAGGCTCTCACACTCACTCTTACAAAATACCCAGGCCTACATGCCTTAAAAATTCAATTTGAATTTACACACTGTCAACTTAAAATTGTAACATAAAATAATATAAAAATAGCCTAAATTAGGCTTATAGTAGCCTACTTGGGGTATTCCCCCCTAGGTTCCAAAAAATGCTAAAACGAGTGAATCACTCCGAACATTAGGATGGAGTGAGTTGGAGGGAGTGCATCATGCCCCATCTAACCCTAAAATGTTGCAAAATATCTCAGTGCACTCCTCAAAGGAGCGTGTATGGTCTGGGAGAAAGGAGACATCATCTGATGTATTAAATTTGAGAACCATATATGATCTATAGGCCAATATGAGAGCTATTGGAAATGAATTATGCAGTGGAATAATTAAGATCAATATACAATAAGAAAATAATTCATGACAGAAATTCCAGATAAATCTGACAAGAATTGCTGAGATAATCACAACATTAATATTAATTAATTAATCAGTAATACAATGGTAGTACAATAAATAGAATTTGAATACTGTGGATAGGATTCAAATTTACCAACTCTAATTGACTTTTTAGCTAACTCAATGTGGAAAAATCACAGTTGGAGCTCAGTAGTTTAACTCTGGATGTCTAAATCAGTCTACAATCAGTTAACTGTTGAGGTAGGTGGACAAAAGGTGCCACTCTCCCTGCATGCATGTAAAATTTGTGCTAATATAACTGATAGGAACTAGAGGATAACTTGACATAAATGGTTACCTACCACAACCAACTGAAGGTGACTGCTAGTGGCACTTAGAGTGGTCTCCTATAATGTAGGGATCGGTCCTAGAGGTACATAAACTCATGCATGAAGATGCAGTAAGTGGAAGATAACCCCTAACTGTGTTCCCCATACTATAGTACAATGATAATAACCTCCTAAGTTAGGAAAGATGACCAAATATACTATATTGGATTAAAGGAGGATTAATTAATCCTAACACCCCCCTTAATCCCAACTTTAGACAACTTGGGCCCTGGAAAATAGGACAAATGTCACCCATAAAATCTAAATGAATAAAATATTGCTTAATAAAATCAGGAAAATGGAAAAATCTCATGGGAACCCCCCCCCCCCCCNGCAATTTGCAAATTGGTGTAGCAGTAATGCAGAATCTTGGTTCTTCTGTGCATCGGTATCCTGGGACTATGCATGTGAACCTATCCAAGCTAAATAATTATGTATGGATTAATTTTCCTCTATGGAAGAAGATTAATATGCTCAACTGAATCAGGAATATAGACAACTCCAAGATGAAAACTGGACTCATGTAGAGCAACTGAGATCAACTTATGAGAGAAAAAACATGCTTTAGAATTTGAATCATGTGAGGTAAACCCAATAAAATTATATGTTTCAGAATTTAACATCAATTCATGTGAGGTAAAATCATCTCTAGGTGTTAGGAGCAAGTTTCGAGGCAAATGTAGGATGTCTCCATCTTTACTAGCAATGTAAGGAGATGAGCATGTGATCAAGTAGGAAGGAAGAGAAGTCCTGGTACCATGGAGAGTGAATGCTTGAGATCCATAATTTGATATATATTCTAAAATATCCAATGATTCACAAAATTTAATATCAGAAAACTCATGAGAGAAAACTGACAACGATTCCCCAACATCGAATTTGAAAGAGACTTGAGGTGCTTGATTTTTCACACCATAATTGATGAGAACAACTACAAGCATGACTGGAGGATATTGAAACTTAAAATTTGAACCAAATAAGGTCATATAAGATCCAAGAGTATGGAACAAAGGTTCCAAGTTCTCTACTGAGATGGTAGATGCACAATTTTCTCATTTTTCAACAAAACTCTGAGTATTGGTGGAAGCAATCATGTAGGAATTTATTGGAAGGTCTAGATTAATGAGGGTGAATGGATCACTCCTAAAATATGATATTTCTTCCAAAAAATTCAAAGTATCGCTTTTCTACACACCATCAACATGATTGGAGAGAGAGGAATTGAATTTGTCTTTATCTCTTTGAGCTTTCACTAGAAAACTTTGTACAAAATTTAGAGTAAAGAATCATTAGAGAATGGCTGAGTAGAATGGAAGGAGAGTTATTATTCAACAATATATATTTGAATGTATTATTATATATCATATATATGATAATATGATATATCAAATATCTCATAAAATTCTGGAGCAATACGAGGAGTCACTGCAAGGAGACTTTCAACAATTCGAATTGCCATTAAGTTGAATATTTTTCTTCTTCTTCATCTTGAACAACTTCATCTGAGAGAATAGAGGCTAAGAATTTTGAAGGGAGAACACACGAGGAGGTGTTGTATTTTCTCTAGCTATCATCTTATTCTTTCTGCACACCAAAATCTCTATTTATATTTCTCTAGAGATCGAATGGATACTCAACAGATTCCATGAGATAATGCATATAAGGATACATTACCATACCCATACTCCCATATGTTCTATCATAGTCATTTAGCCAATATTATTCCTCTTCATAAGTTTCTTTACCAGCTCCAAAAGACACATCAAGGAGATCATGGCTCTCGATATATTCAACCATCTTCAATTTCCACTCAATATATTTAAATGGTGATAGAAGGGGAACTGATATTAAATCCATTTTGAAGTTGTACTTGAAAAAATGCTGCAAAAATAATCAATTCACAAACATTTGTCAACTCAAACCTTTCCACCTTGACATGTGTACTTTTTCAGAGTCCACCACACCTCGATAGACTTCTATGGACATAATCCATAGGGAGAAATTCTATGATTCTAGGAATTATGTGGAAACTCAATTGCTTCTAGGGCAAGCATGTTTCAAAGGTTTGTTGATGTTCTGAACATAGGCTCTAATACCATGTTAAATTTGAGAACCATAGATATACATGCCAATATGAGAGATATTGGAAAAAAATTATGTAGTGGAATAATTAAGATCAATATACATTGAGAGAATAAGTCATGACATAAATTTAAGATAAATCAGACATGAATTGCTCAAATAATCACAACATTAATATTCATTAATTAATCAGTAATACAATGGTAGTACAATAAATAGAATTTGAATATTGTGGATAAGATTCAAATCTACCAACTCTAACTGACTATTTAGCTAACTTAGTGTGGAAAATCATAGTTGGATCTCACTAGTTTAACTCCAGATGTCTAAATCAATCTACAATCAGTTAAGTGATGAGGTAGGTGGACAAAAGGCCCCACACTCCTTGCATGCATGTAAAAATAGAGCTAGGCTAACTGATAATAACTGGAGGATAACTCGACATAACTTCTTATCTACCACAACCAACTGAAGGTGACTACTGGTGGCACACAAAGTGGGATCCTATAATGTAGGGGTTGGTCCCAGAGGCACATAAAATTATGCTTGAAGATGATTAATTGGAAGATAACCCCTATGTGTGCCCCCCATACTATAGTATAGTGATAATAAACTCCTAAGTTAGGAAATGTCACGTCCCTGACCCTCCAACCGGCAAAGAGGACACGACGAACACCAAACAACAATGCACATGGGCAAACAACCCCATGAACATGGACAAATCATCAATGCTGAAATTAAAAGATTAAACAACATGCATAACAGGATGCATAAACATCATACAAGATGCATGATTCCTCAATCATTTAGCGGAAGCAAACATATACATAAACCAGCATTCAGCATGTTCATTTCATTAAACATCAATATAATTGCAAAGATGAAATAGTCAGCATTGCTTATCTTTCAATGAATAACTTGCCCCGCAACCAGCTATGTCGCTGCGACGTTCCACCCAACCATAGGCCAGCGTGCTCATCAGTCTCTCAGCAACACTGCCACCCCCGAGCTGGGCATGATTCCTCCAAGGGTAAGGGTCAATGCAAGCTTACACATAGCCAAGGGACACAATCAGCAACCCAACATAGCTGGGTTTATCGGGCCATCAACAAATCGGCCAAGCCAGCACAGTTCGAAGACCAACCACTGCATACCGCAGCAACAAAATCCCTTCACATCCCTGTGAAGAAGGCAAAGACAACCGGGGACAGTCCCAAGCAAAATATGAGCACAGCTCAATCCCACAGGGCAACACAGAGTTGTCCTTGGCCCTAGCATGGCCAAAACAACTCAGCAGCAACCCAAACCAGGGTGCATCAACAACATAACCCCACAATGAATGATGGTAACAAACCACAGTCCACAAAGGATAATAACAACATTCCCAGCATAGCCATGGGAAACTCAGCCAACGGATGTGGAAATCAACAGCCAACTCAACATCCAACCGTCCCTAACACATAATTACTCCATCCAGTCGCTGAAGAAACTACAAAGACCGGAAATGGGGAAAGAGGAGAAACTCACATCCTGTGCATAAAGGAAGGACACAGTCCCAAACGGGGGAAGGAAACACACACCGTTCGAAATGGAAGAAGAACGTTGGGTTCTCAACAGCACCCAAACATCGTGGGAAGAACAACAACGACCCAATTACGTAGGTGAAACCAACAGCAAGCAGAAATCATGGATTAAAACCACGGTCATGAAACATACCAGCAGAATTTGGGCCCTTGAGGCCATTTCACCAGCTCGCTGCGTGCACAACCAGAAAAGATATGCGACTAGTGTGTGAGGAGCACAGAACAAGAATCCCAGCCTGCGTGAGGAGGAACATCACATCTCTCTGCATGAGGTGAACAGACAATGGTCTAAGTGCACGGATGAACAGAACAACGGTGCACAAGAGGAAGTCGAACCTGTCTCTGCGTGAGACATGAACATACCAAATCCTGCGTGAGGATTAACAGACAATCAGGAGAAGACGAACAAACCACAGAGATCCTGCGTAATGGAGGGTGCATGGGGGAGAATAGACATACGTGAGGCATCAACCAAAAATGGAGGTAATGCGTAGTGGAGAGAGTGGAGTGAATGCAGTCATGGGTGGAGTGGGTGCGTGGGCAAGGGAATGACAGTCCTGCCACCCCACTCCCAAAACAATAACTGCCTCAACCACCAGCATCCATAACTGCCTCAACTACTCAACAAAACATTAAAGAGGTTGACAAGGGAAGATGGCAAAAAAAATCAAGGTGGCAACACATGGGTTTTTCCCCCATAGACCAAGGTTTGACAACCCCCACCCCTTATCCTTTGGAATCATGCCCTTTTCATTTCAACGTTGCACTGCCGTAGCTGGTTGTGGGTTTATTTTATTTGATGAGCGTATTTACATGATGCCAACCATAATGTGCCGGATAGCATGATATACCATCGACAACTATCCCTATTGCCGAAACATACACAACCAAATCGATGGTGGGGCTTTTGCCTTTATCTCCTCACAATGATTAATTACATTATATACATCATGCAAATGGGGTCAAAAACCAAGACATTACAGGAAAAATGATCAAATAGACTATATTGGAAAAAGGAGGATTAATTAATCCTAACACGAGGAAGGAGACCCAGGAGAGAAGGCGCTAGGTAGCTGAAGGGCCATGAGGGTGTCCGGGGTGGCTGTGAAGATAGATCGAGGTATCGTAGTTAAAGAAAAGAACACCAGAGTAGGAAAACAAGGTGTTGGGTCACACGATCCAGTGATAAACCCCTAAGAGCCCCAGATACCAACCCCAGGGTTAAAAGCCCTCACAAAGGGTAGTCAATAGTTCAATTAAGCCATAATACTTCTAAAGTAAGGACCAAAGGGCCTGACTATGACCATCACTGCTGAATAACATGCCTCTTGGTCGAAATTTTTTTCCTGTCTCTCCTTAGGGAACATCTAAAGGTGCACGTGGTATAGGTGCAGGATACAATTGGCTTGGGGAATGTGGTAGCAACAAGAAATAATTTTCAAAAACATGGTGATATGCTTCCATTCTAAAGAAATGCATCAGGCAAATTTGGTGGTGGGGCTGAAATTCAGCCACAAAAAAGGAGGGAATCCCCAATTTATGGTCCAATGGACAAGATTTATGAACAAGAGAAGAGATATGAGGTTGATCTTAACATTGCATTACTTTTATATCTCAAATTCATTTCCTTTAATGTTGCACAATCACCTTTGTTAATTGAGATGTGTTGAAATCTAGTTGAAAAGGCTACAACCAGGTATGTGCCTCCAAGTTGAGAGAGGCTAAGGACTGCATTGTTTCCTGAGACAAAGAAAGAGGTGGAAAATATCCTAAATGCAATTAAGTTGTTATGACCTTCTTTCACTTTTATTATTGTTTTTGATGGATGGACGGATCAACAAACCATCCACTCATCAATTTCATTGTGTACTCCCAAAATGGATCAATGTTCTTGAAAACAATGGATTCTCTTGGAAAATACAAGGATGCACAATATATGGGTGAGTTGTTCATTAAAGTTATTGGAGATTTAGGTGTTGATTCTTTTGTGGAAATTATCGTTGATAATACACATGTTTGCAAATATGCTAGCATGATTGTGGAAAATAAATATCCATGAATATTTTGAACACCTTTCATTGTTCACTCTTTGAATTTGGCACTTAAATCTAGTGCTTTAGATGTGACATGAATTAGAAAATCTCATTGATGATGCATGCCATATCCACAATTTTCTACAAAACCATACCAATGCCCTCATAATATATAAATAGTACACACATATATAATTGTTGAAGGTTGCAAATACTCATTTTTCTTTTTCATTCATCATGCTTAATACTTTGAGGGAATTCGAGGCCACTCCTGGGAACATGTTTATTTCATAGTTTTGGTATCTTTGGAGAAAGATGGATAAAGCTACTACAAAAAAGGTAAAGGACACAATATTAGATGATGTTTGGTGGGAGATGTTTATGGACCTTATCATTTATTTGTTGCAGTTTGTAAATACAGACCATCCCATATTAAGAGATGTTTATGAAGGGGGGGTGGATTCCATAATGAAGTCCATGAAGACCATTGCTATGAAGAATGAATTCCCTGAGTATGAGACATCAACAGAGAACTTATTGTTACAGCTGATTTTACCACACATGGTGGATCACACCTTTATGGCCTTCCCCGTCCCTCTGCAGACTCTTTGGACCCAATGGACCATTTTTGTACCTTTAATGTTTCCAAGATCATCCCTAAAAACATGCATTATTTGCTATACACTATTTGTAAGCCTTTCTCATGTATATACATGGATATGACCCTCAAACCTGCGTACATTGGGATGTGTGCAAAAGGCCAAACAATTTTGGAGTTTTCCTTGATGTGGATCTGAGTCACTTGTCTCTTGGCCTTCCATATGCCTCTTGATTGCTTGGATTTGACCTTCCATTACTCCATTGAAGAACTATATAAGGAACCCTTTGGATACATAGAAAGAGGAGGACATGAGGAGTTACCTAGAACAAACGGTGTCGAATTTTGCTGAACGAAACTCTTGGAATTCGCGTTGGAAGTTTTGAGCTCAAATGGGTAAAAATTTCAAATGATATGGAATTTTTGAATTTTTTACTATTTATAATTTTCTTTTGAAAATTTTGAAATTTTTTACCCACTTTCTATAGTTTTGGACCGTTTCTGGACTAATTGGATGATGTAGGAGCCCATTTTGAGCATCGTTTCGATCGTGGTTTTGACTCGTTTGTGCCAATTTCATGTATTATGTCTAAACTAGCATATAGGTTAGGTTTCATATCCATTTTCACTTTGCATGACCTTATGACCGTTTCATTATAACCTTAGGTATGAACCCATTCTATCTTGTCACGGAACCTCCTTGTTCCTTTTAGAAGTGACATGATGTGAATGATAGAGCTTGACCATACATGGGTGCCCTACTTAGCTCATGTTTTGCATTTGGTGCCCATGTCGACATTTTTCCCTTAGGGTGTGGGATTCCTTTGTATACTATCGCCATGACTTTGCACAAGAGCCTCATACTCCTCTTGATATTTTTGTTGGCCTTTTCCCTAGGACTCCCTTATGTCAAGTTGTAATTGCATTATCATGAGTTTTTCTTGCCTTATTGAGCCTTATGCCGACTTCCCTGACTTTGATGATTAGCTATATAGCCCGAGCTTGTCTCATGTCTAGCCACGCAGAGCGATTTTACATATCCTTTTCAGCTTGATTCCCCATTTTTTTTTACTGGGAGGGGACTTTCCCTCGAGTGTCATTATCCTACACATGCGTCTTGGCATTGAGCATAGGTATGTTCTGCTGCTTGGAACTAGTTTGTTTTCCCCTTGACACTCATCTCCTCCTAGTCTATAACTATAAAGCACCTTTATTCTTTTTCAAGCTTTTCAAAATATTTGAAAAAGTCCAAAAAATAAAAAAACCAAAAAGATGGACAGGAAAAGATGTTATCTTTGGCAGTAGTCGAGTCATGTTTCCTTTGAATAGAGCACTGTATATTACATCCATTGGTTGGGTTAATAGTTTGCCTTTAGGAGCTGTAATCGTTTCTCTGAGTTTATCTCCACCGACTAGTTAAGCTTCCAATCCCTATGGAGCCTCTGTCGATGCCTCCTGTGTCATAGATATGTACCAGTTTTGTATATTGAGTCTATGTTACCTACATTCAGTCACCATTTGACTTTATGCTCTTGTTTGATGGAAGTTGAAACCTGAGTAGGCCATTCCTCCGTTCTCTTGACTTTGCATGTCGGCCATTCTCGGTACTGTTACTAGTTTGTGCACATTATTATTGAGTACTTCCACATTATACAGCTTTGATGAGTACCTTGTGTTGGATGATGAGGGATGCCTTAATGCCCTCCTTCCAGTGGGTTTCATCCCATCGAATTTAGATCATTTATTCTGGAATAGGAATCTAGAGTCATTTTTGAGTGCCTTGAGACTTGCAGTCATTGGTGGCAGGTTCTCTCGCCATCGACAGTTTTGGGAATACATCAATGTCCCATGATCAATAGATTCTCTCAAGTGTTTGACCTCAACACCTTTATTTGCACTTGTTAGATTGCACTCTAGTACCTTGATTCCCATTCTCATTATCGGTGGGTGATCTCGTGTCTGTTAACGGTATACATCAATGACCAGTAATCAGACAATGGATTACTATGTTCGACCTTGACATCTCTATTCACATAGTAGGACATGTATTCATAGCGGATTATGTAGAAGACCTTCCAGATTGGTGGCATTTCATATATGCTACCTCCTTGATCGTGCCAGTGTTCATGAGATTTCAGCTCTCGTGACTTGATTCTAGTGTATGTTAGATATCTTCATCCTTCATGGAGATCATGATCCTTTGTATATCTTCATCATGGATATTCTAATCTATCTATATTGTATGTGGCGATGACCACACATGTCATATTTTGTATCATGCTTATTCATGGCCATTGTACTCTTATGTATCCGAGACTGCTATATCTACTTGCAGTTATGTGTAGAGTTTGATTATTGTATTATACTATTGGATGGCTGGTTCTTCCACCTGGTTCTTCATCAATCCACTTCTAGGATGGACTTATAATGTATTTCGGCCATCGTATCACCCCTCTGACCTCACACATTAGGGGGCATCTGTTACAGCTGATTTTACCACACATGGTGGATCACACATTTATGGCCTTCCCTATCCTTCTGCAGACTCTTTGGACCTCATGGACCATTTTTGTACTTTTGATGTTTCCAAGATCATCCCTAAAAACATGCATTATTTTCTATACGTGATTTTTAATCCCTTTCTCACGTATATACACAGATATGACCCTCAAACCCGTGTACATGGGGATGTGTGCAAAAGGCCAAATAGTTTTGGAGTTTTCCCTGATGTGGATCCAATTCACTTGTCTCTTGGCCTTCCATATGCCTTGAGATCACCCAGATTTGACCTTCCATTACTCCATTGAAGCACTATATAAGGAACCCTTTGGATACATTGAAAGGGGGGGAATTGAAGAGCAAGAAAACTATAGTCCATTATTTTTGGAGCTTATACTTGAGTTTGCATCCCTTTGTCCCTTGGAACATTTTGTTTTCTTCCCAATCTTGCGTTTTCTTGTGAGCTTGCTATCGATAGATGGAGGTTTGAAGTGGTGGAGGCCTAGGTGGAGGACTCAGTTTCTACAGTTCGTAGATGTGCCGACAGAGGTTGTCAGTATTGTAATCTCTGATTTATATTAATAGAAATATCTTTTCCTATCCAATAATGTGTATTTAAATGAGTATTGAATCCATGGATGCTTTTAAATGCTTATATGTTATTGATTATATATGCTAGAGTAGGTCTAACACCATTATATAGCATGCTTGTCTTGTTTGCTGAATGTTGAGAGAGAAAATTGCTAATACAAGCGAGAGTGGAAAATCTCAACGGGGATCTACATCAACCATCCAAAATAAGGTATGTTTCGGGATCCTTTAGTGTTAGATGTTTGGTTTCTCTTGCATATGGGAAAGGATTGATTTCTGTGGTTACTCTGTCTGTTGTGTACCCCAAGCCATAGGAAGCTTACTCCGTAACACTTATGGTCTACCATATAGGATGCTCTTATCGCCAGGTGGGATAATAATTGCATGCCGTTTCATTGCTTGGTCCACTCATTAAATCCTAGCTTCTATAATCATGAGTGGCTCAATGGTGGTCTCTCTCACAAATTACCTCCTCACATGGATGGAGAGATTTCACAAGGGAGGAAGTTAACATTTAGAAGGATGTATCATGATAGAGAATCCCTTGAGAAGGTGGAATAGGTATTCATAGAGTTCTGCACTAGCATTGAGAGGTTTGGAGGGTAACATATTTCCCATCTAGACCTTGGTTAATAATACTACATAAGGTTCCAAGTGTTTCGTGTAAGTTATTCCATGTGAAAATGGTTCTAGTTCCTAGTCTAGTGTCTTGGACCAAGTGTTTGTCCACATTTAACCCACTTAGACTAGTGTTTATGACATAAATATTGTTTGTCCACTTACCCACTCTTTTCCTTGTTCTATGGAGTCAATGCGCCCCTCTATGCTTCATTTATGGGGTAGTTATTTCATTTCCTTGTTTTAAGGAGTCTAGATGCACCCTCTTAAGGATTTGGTAAATGTTCTCATTAATGGTCCAAAAACAAGCCACTAAACCACTTCTAATGCCCTCATAATGGTTCCTTTAACACTTATTGGCTATCCTAACCACTTCATGGGCCCTCATAATGGTTCCTTTAACACTTATTGGCTATCCTAACCACTTCATGGTCCATCTAGGTTCATTTCACCTCATTATGGCTACTACTTGGAGTTACACTTGGCACAATGTCATAGATTAGGGGAATTAGTCAAGATAAGACAACATTAATGTGAGGTACTCATATGGTTTGATGGACCCATGGTAGTTTCCAAAGGTATTGCATGTAATAATGCCTATATATTGTACTGGGTTTTTTCTCAATAATTAAAGTGGAAAACTTCCCACTGGAGTGATTTTCCTCTAGTGTTCTATCCAATATTTCTGCTTTATTCTTGCTATTTCTTTGTGCAAATAATTCTAAGTGAGATTGTTTTTTCTATCTAGATCTAGGATGGAATGTCACATGACTCATAGATTTTGTTGTGATGTTGTGCATTCCAAAATATTGCATGGTATCAGAGCTAGTCTGATGAAAAACAATTTACATTGTTGCTTCCAGTTATTACCGTTGGTCATTTGATTTCTCCTTTTGGCCTTTCTTAGGGATAATGTCAAATTAAGGAATTTAAAAGAGTGTTGTTTGTAGGTACACCAAGAACTGGTAGAATATTCAACAAATGATGCAGTTCAACTTTCTTCCTCTATGGATTCCTCTATTTTCTGTGAAGCTTGTTATCTCCTAAATAAATTAGTCTTCAATAGGTTAGACTCATAAAATTTATTTTTGCATAGTGATGAAGATTTAAGGGCACATCATGACATATTTTTGTGTGTTTAATAAATTTGGAAATGCATTATACTCCGTTTCTTCATAAAATTCAAAGTTTAGCTTTCGGTGGCTTAGGCAAACATCTCAACTATTCATTAGCCACCGAAAAGCCCAGCTTTCGGGAGCTTAAAAATTGGATCCAGGACTACCTTAACCATCGAAAGCTCATTGACTCCATTTTCTAATAAAAAATTTGAAGATCAGCTTCTGGTGGCTTAGGCGAACATCTCAACATTCATTAGCAACCGAAAATCCCAGCTTTCGGCAGCTTAAAAATTGGATCCAAGACTACCTTAACCATCGAAAGCTCCAAAAGGGGAAAACGGTTAGCGCATTTGTGAAAATCAAACACCGTCAACATGAAGAGTGCCATTATCAAGCACTTAACTGCCGAAAAGACCGGACTTGCAATAAATCATGAGTTGGTAAAGAAAGGTTCATTATAAAACCGAAGTGACTAATAAAGAACCCAAACCCTCGTTTCCCTCCACCTGTCCCGTGTCTCTAATCGAACCACCACAAAGCATTGATTTCCAGTTAGAATGATCATAGTACTGGCTAGCTCACAGGTCTCATCAGAATTTATTGTCATTCTACTCAAATCCCAATTGTCAATCAGTCCCCTCAAAATCAGCACCCTCTCCTCAATTCATTCCACATTTCCTACATGCATCCTCATTGAGCCAAGCCCTCCCTGGATCCAACATTGTAATCTCCTTCCCCGGGGTTTGAATTTGAATTTTGTAGGAATAGAAGAACATTCAAGAAGATGAAGAGAGGAGGAGGACCTGCCCTAAGACAAGAATTGGGTGACATTGGCTACCTCGAATCACATCAAGAGGTATGCCAAATTTTCAAAGACTCGGGCTGCTATAGGTTCTGTGAAAAAATTCAGGGATCCCATTAGCAAGTCGCAGAAGCCTTTGCTCTCTCCTTTAATGGCTTGAAGACAATGATTGGCAGAGAGGAATTCCAAGTAGATGAGGATCCGATAACAGAAGTAACGGAGCTCCTAAGGACTGGGGAAAACTGGTTCAAAACCACTATCACAAAGGATGTGGAATTCAGGTCTTACTTGAAGCCTGAGCACAAGAACATTATCTGGAAGAAGAGCATTCCCACAACCTGGCTTGAGGAAAACTGACAACACTTATTGAAGGCAATCTCGGTCTATATAACTTGTGAGGGTAGGTATAATAGGGTAATGATATACCATTTTAAATTAATGAACCATTTCACTGGCAGGAGCCCACTAAACCTGTCTTTCTACCTACACAAGAGCCTGACCAAAATGGCCCATCAGGTTAAAGCCCAGCCCACCAAGATTGCAGGCATGCTATCCCATCATGGCCTGATCAAGCTAATTTTCCTTGAATTGTTACAGAGAAGGAACATAGCCTTTACCTACTTCCTATTTTGGAATGAGTTTGAGACATAATTGCAGCCAGAAGACAAAAGGAAGTCTTCTTCAAAGAAGTCCTCCACTCCCAGGAGTGGTAAGAGGAAGAGGAGGGACATCTCTCCAATTATAGTGGATCAGGCCTCTCCAACTCCCAAGACCAAGAAGGCAAAGAGAAACCTAGATTTCAGTGAAAAGGTAGAAGAGGTTACAGCACTAGACAGAAATATACTCAACCTACCTTACTCAGACTCTGAAGATGAAGAGGAACATGAAACTAACCTAGAATATTAGTTTCAAGTAGGGCAGCACGAGGACTTCTCTTAGTGAACCTCTCACATAGCACGTGTGATCGTGGGATATTAAATAATACCCTTAATTTCAAGAGATATTGACCCAAACTCATTTTGTTGAAACCCCCTCCCAATACTTAAAACCTCCACCCCACCCCTTTTTATACCTCAATCCTTATAAACCACCTTACCCACACCCACCTTAAACCCCTCATCCCCCCAATACCTGCAATATATTGGTTTGATTTTTTATAATTTTAAAACCCTCAATATGAACTAACATGATAGGATATTGGTAAACAAGTGAAGCCCCCATGTAGGGCAGGAGGAGTTTCCATCACCCACACCAAAGGAGGATTAGGGTGAACCAATGGTAGAGGCTTCCTCTAGTAAACCTAGGTCTCACAAAATCAATTAGCTGCTGAGATAGGTGTATGAGCTAGACGTCTTGGGAAGAGAATTCAAAAGAACCAATGAGAGGTTAATCAGGAGAAATGCTGAATTGTATGACTCTCTGCAGGAGATAAAAAGAAAGAATACCAAGATGGAGGAGATTAATCTCAGGTTAAGGAAAGAGAAAATAAGGCTCTATAGGAAAATCAGGCTGTCCAAGTCGCAAACAAGGGATTCTATCCCTCAGACTTAAGCTCACCAGAAGCTGGAATCCCTAGCAAAAGTGGCAATAAGCCATTTTGGACCAGAAGTAGGCCTATGATAATGCTGTGAATCCAAACCCTAGGTAGGTTGTAGAGACATCAAAGGGACAACACTAAAACCTCTAAAACAACAGGGTAAAGTGTGATAACAGTTTTTGATTAAAAAATTTAAAATAGAGCTTTTGGTGGCTTAGGCGAACGCCACAGCTATTCATTAGCCACTGAAAAATAGATCTTTTGGCAGCTTACAGACCCAGAATTTTGCTTTCTTAGCCACCAAAAGTGCATAACAGAGCAGAAAGGCATAGTTCCACATAGAACCGACTTTGGTTGATCCAAATACCTCATGGATGATTTATAAGGTTGAAAATTAATTAAAGGCACCAGTATCTTGGGTATGTTCCAGTTTTGAAGGTGCCAATGAGGTGAAGTAAGGTCACAAACCCTACCTACTCTGACAAAGTGTGACTGGTCTGCCAGATAGCAAGTTCGAGTTCTAATTTAGTGTTCATTGCAGTTATTAAAGAGTTCGAGGAGTAATAAAGTGTTGAAGTTAGGTATATTAGGAACATAACAGTTATCTTTATCTATTTTTAGTAAATTCGATCCAATTTTTCAGGATCTGAAATAAATTTTGTAAAGGATATAAAGCTTGTGACTAAGTTTGAAGCAAAGGTTCAACTTCGAAGATTTTTAGAAACTTATTGTATTCAAGTTTCTCATGTGCTCTGTCATTTAATACAAGCTCTTTTGGTATTATATGTTCAACTTCCATCTTCTTTTTGTTCTGTACTTATGCTTGAATGTTTCATTCATGTTTATTCTGTTTAATTAATGCAAGATAGATGGCATCCTATCTCTGTGTGAATTATTGGAGTTACAAGTATCTTTTCCTTGTTATGATCAGTTATTTACATGTGAATGCTTTATGTGTGAACCTTCCAGCATAGTGAGTTCTTCATCTATTCACCTTTATTACAAACTTTCTGAACATTGATAGTTAGAAGCCTTGTCTATTTGATTGAGTATTATGCATGTCTTGAGCGAGTGAGGTCTTATTGATCATTTGAATTGATCCATTGAGAAAACCATTAAAAATATTGAAGTTACTAGGCATCCTCGAGCTACAACCTAGAGGAGTTTCCTAGAGAGCTAGCAAATTGGAGTCATTGCCAAGGAGAAGAGATTGAAGCTCAGCTTCCCTGGGGGATGACATAGGCCCTACTTTGATTATAGACAAAGTTGGGACACTGTTTGGGTTGTAATCATCTATCTGGAAACTCCATTGGAATAAGGTGGCCTCGAGGAGACCAAGTACCAGAGAAAATCCTCACAGGCCACCAGTGACACCTGTTTCAGATCCTAAAAATATTATAAGGAGAGGAAGGGATTTACAATGATAGACTTTTAGAGTTGCAAGGGGAGCTACATCAGGTATTCCAAGAGGTATTTTTGTTGTTGTATCAAATAGGTCTCCTTTTCAATCTTCTTCTGCTGAAGCATCTAATTCTGAGGAATTTATAAGTGAATCAGAAAATTTTAGGGTTGAGGAATCTTCAAGCACTGATGCTTGTGTAGAACTAATCCTTGGTGAATCCACTGAGGTAGATCTACCACAAATTCTTTCTCAGCTACCACCCACACCAACAGTATCTTCTTTTGCCCTTGCCATACCCACATCCAATATGGCTCCCCCTCCGACCAAGATGGAAATTATCGTTGTTGCTAGATATGCCCCTCTAAATTTTCCTAACCCCCTTTTTGCTATGCCTACTGGAGATTATCTAAAATACATGCCTAAGTTTACTGGGGAGGGATATTTCACAGCTAAGGAGCATTTAGAGCCATTCTACAGTTATGTTGAGAATATAAACATTGAACAAGAAGATGTGTGGACTAGGGTTTTTATGCAAATTCTAGATGGTCAGTTTAGGAAATGGTTCAAAGAGTTACCTGTTGGATCAGTAGCTGGAATTGAAGCCCTAGATGACATATTTTTGAAGCAATGGGGAGAAAGGAGAGACCACCTTTACAATATCACTAAATTTAGCAATTTGAGGAGAGAGAATGGTGAGTTTGTTTCCAATTTCACCAAAAGATTTAACAAAATGTTCAGCAAGATCCCTACTGAGATCAAGCCAACTGACACTTCAGCCAAAATCACTTATGCCAATGCTTTTGATTCTGAGTTCTGTCTTCCTCTCAGAGAAAGAAGATCTACTTCTTTGTCACTCATGCAAGATGCTTCTCTTGAGGTTGAGTCTAATATCATTGCAACTCAGAAGGTTAAGGGAAAAATGGACAGGAAGAAGCAATCCTCAAATCCTCTAGGGGCTTCTTCATTAGAGAATAAAATGGAGAAAATGGCCAAAATGTTGGACAGTTTGACAGCTTAAATGTCTATACTTAAAGATCGAGGGAAAATACCTATGAGAGGTAAAGGGACACATGATTTTGCTCCCAGAAACCCTAATTTTGTCCCTTATAGAAGAAATAACCCACCAGCTCAGATCCTTCAAAGGGATAGAAATCAAGCTCAGGATCAAAGAATCAGAGCCCCTTTCCAAAATGTTGTGCTAGAAGAAGAACAAGAGTTTGCTCAGGAAGAAGGGGAGGCAGAAGACAATATCAACTGCATGTAGGATGAAGTTGATCTCTCTTTCTTGACACAAGCAGACTATGAGGAATCCCTCATGAATGAGCAAATCACTAAAGAATCCTTATATCAGGTAGATGATCAAGAAGGTTATAATTTGAGATCCAAAATTGTTGCTCCTGTGAAGAAGAGTCCTTATCCTACAAAGCAGCTTGCTCCTCCTACTAAAAATATTGATGCTCCTGCAAAGAACATGGCTACTCCTCCAAAACAAAAGCAAAGACCATTACAGCCATCATCCCATGATCCTATTCAGCTCAAAGCTCCACCACAAGAGGTAATAAATTCTGACAAATTATCCTATTCCTTCAATCTTGAATCAAAAATTCAGAAATTAAAGATCCCTTTTCCCTTGATAGAGCTTATGAAGAATGATTCCTTCAAGTCATCCATACTGAAATCTCTTCAACCAAGGACACTCGTAGATGCTGACTTTGTGAACTTGCAAGATGATAAACCCACAATAATCCTAGGTCCTATGATTGAAGAGTTGGATGAGTCTTGTCCACCTTTCTACATATCCTCGAACATCCATGACAAGATCCTTCACAACTGTTTGCTTCACTCAGGAACATACCACAACCTAATGCCAAAGGTAGTGATGGATGACCTTGGCCTCAACATTACAAAACCCTACCATGATATTTTCTCTTTTGACTCTAGGAAGGTCAAATGCCTAGGCCTCATTTAAAAGACCTTGTCATAAACCTCTCCCAGCTACCTTTAAAAAGCATAGTGATGGACATAGTAGTGGCTAACATACCCCCTAAGTTTGGCCTCCTCTTGTCTTGTTCATGGAGTAAAAGGCTAGGTGGTACCCTACAAATGTATCTTACCTATGCTACAATTCCAATGTTTGGAGGATAAACCAAGAGAATTTACAGAGAGAATCAGTTTACCTACATCATCAGTAATGCCAAGAATTCTATAAATCATCCCATCTATGCACTAGACATTGAATTTGGGGCATGCATCCTGCAGATAGATGATTCCCAACCAACATCCATGCAGCTTACAAAGCCTACCTATCAGCCACCTAAGGAATTAACCACCTCTGTCTAGAGCATGTTTTTTGATGGGGCCAGTAGTCAAGCCTTAGCAGGTGCAGGTGTAGTCGTAATTTCTCCTTCAAAGGAGACTATCCATTTGTCTTATAAGCTTGATTTCAAGACTAGTGACAACATAACAGAGTATGAGGCATTGATGTTGGGAGTGAAGGCTGCCAAGGAAATGGGAATCATGTGCCTAGAGATCTTTGGAGATGCAGATCTCATCATACAGGAGGTGAACAATACTTTCCAAGCAAAGAATGTCAGGCTAAAGGCATACAGAGACGAGGTATGGAAACTCAGGGACTCTTTCATGTTTTTTGAACTCTCCTATATACCTATAGCTATGAACCATATAGCTGATTCCCTTGTTGTCTCTGCAAGTATGTTCATTCCCCCCTTTGCCTCCTAAGCTGAGCTATGAGATCCAAGTCAAGTACAAGCCATCCCTCCCTAATAATGTGAAATTTTGGAAAGTTTTTGAAAATGACGATGAACTCAGTAAGTTTCTCCAAGTCATAGATAAGTTTTCTAAGATGCATATTGATCAAGAAAACCTAAATATGGAAGAATCCTAGAGGCCCAAATCAGAAGATAAAATAGGAAAACAGAATATTTTTTAGCTACCTAGCAATTATATACCTCGGGGTCTAGTACCCCTTGAAGAGATTTTTTATCATAATGATGTCCCCTTTAAACCTGTGAAAAGGGAGAAAGACCTCACTGTCCATGAGCACAACCTAGGGAGCCAAAGTCATCCAAAATTCATAAATTTGTCCTCTGAGTTGACTATTGATCAGAAGTCAGAACTTTGTAGTCTTATGAAAGAGTTTGCTGATGTATTTGCTTGGGAATACAGTGATTCGAAAACCTATGACATAACTATCATCCAACATAGGATTCCCCTAGAAAAGGACACCATCTCTTTCAAACAAAATCTAACACCTATCATTCCCCTCCTACTGCTAGTGATTGAGAAAGAAATCCAAAATCTCCTTAATGCAAAAATCATAATCCCACTAAGATATTCCAAATGGATTGCAAACTCAGTGATAGCGAGGAAGAAAAATGGGGAGATCAGGTTATGCATTGATTTCAGAAACCTAAACAAATGCTCCAAGAAAGACAACTACCCCTTACCCAATATGGAGCATCTATTGCAAAGAGTCTTTGGAGCTAGCGTCAAGTCATTTCTAGATGGTTTCTCTGAGTACAATCAAGTTTCTGTACACCCTTATGATTAAGAGAAAACTGCATTTACCACTCCTTGGGGTACTTTCATGTATTCCAAGATGCCATTTGGGCTAATGAATGCTAGGGCCACCTTTCAGAGAGCCATGGATATAGCTTTTGTGGGATTAAAAGACAAGTTTGTTCTCATATACCTTGATGACCTCACCATTTACTCCAATAGCCATAAAGAACATTTGCAGCACGTGAGGAGGCCGTTTTTGAAATGTAGACAGTTTGGGATATCTTTGAACCCAAAGAATTCTCAATTTTCTCTCAGGGAGGGAAAACTCCTAGGTCACATAGTTTCAGCAGAAGGTGTGAAGATTTATCTTGTTCGAGTTGAAGCAATCTAGAAGTTGTCCATACCTAGGTCAAAAAAGGACATTCAGTAATTCCTAGGTAAGATAAATTTTGTCAGGAGGTTTATCCCAAAATTTTCTGAGTTGGTAAAACACATAACCTCTATGTTGAGAAAGGAAGTTGAAATGAAATGGACAGAGCAAGCAAGACAATCTTTTGAATCCATCAAGAAGGCTATCATGGAATCTCCCACTTTGATTAGTCTAGACTACACCAAGGGCTTCTACATTTTCTCCTTTGCTTCCTATGACACAATGGTAACAGTTCTGTTACAGAAAGATGATGAAGGCCTTGATCACCCCATTTCATTTTTCAGCAAAACATTGAGGGATGTTGAATTGAAGTATGATCCTATCGAGAAACAAGCTTATGCTCTCATCAAGTCACTAAAATCCTTTAGAATTTACATCCTACACGCAAAGGTCTAGTGAAAGGCCAAGGCCTAGCTAAGCTCATGGATGAAGAAAATTGTGATCTATTGAGAATGAATTTCATTGGTATAAGTTCAAAAAACCCGTAGAGAGAGGTAGCAACATAAGTAGCAACGGAGGCAGTTCAGGAGTAGCATGATAGCCAGCGAGTGGCTGAGAAATTGTCTTCATGTGAGTAGTACTCAGGAATTATTCATTTCTTGTAAAGTTTAGAAGTTCCCCATGAGCTGATCTGGAATACTACAGCCCACAAGATTCTGAGGGCTGGGTACTATTGGCCTATTCTTTTCTCTGATGTGTGTACCTTTGTAAAAGCATGTGACAAATGCCAAATATTTGTAGGAAAGCGGTAGCTTAGATATTTTCCCCTTAGACCTATTGTAGTGAATGGTCCTTTCCAGTAGTAGGGTCTTGATTTCATAGGTGAGATTAACCCTTCATCAAGTGGTCAACACAAGTGGATCCTAGTAGCCAAAATTTTTTTCACCAAGTGGATAGATGCAGTCCCCATAAGGAATGCCACTCACCAAGTCATCATGAATTTTTTATATGAGAACATCTTTATCAGATTTGGCTGCCCAGTAAGGCTAGTGACTGAAAATGCACTACCTTTTAAAGCTGGGGCATTGGTTAACATGTGTGAGTCAATGGGCATTCAATTGGTGCATTCTACTTCCTATTACCCTCAAGGCAATTGCCTTGCTGAGTCATCCAATAAGAGCCTAGTTAGAATCATCAGAAAAGTATTAGAGAATAATCAGAAGAGCTGGGATTCTAAGCTAAAGTTCGTTCTATGGGCTGATAGAGTGACCAACAAAAAATCCATAGGGACTTCTCCTTTCAAGTTGGTTTATGGTAACGAATCCATTTTCCCCATTCAGCTGGTTCTACCAGTTGCAAATTTCTTTTAGGAGGAACAGGATGAACCAAATGACATGGTAAGGAGGATGCTTGACTTGGTTGAGCTACAACAAGTCAGGGAATAGTTGGTGGAGAAGTCAGAAGCTCACCAAAAGAAGATTAAAAGTATTTTTGACAAGAAGGCAAAGGTGGACAATTTTCAGGTTGGAGACTGGGTTTTGAAATGGGATGCTGTCAGGAAGGACAAGGGAAAGCATGGTAAATTTGATTCTCTGTGGATAGGCCCTTTTGTGATAGATCAGGTGCAACAGAACAACACTTTCAAACTGCAAAATCTGGAAGGCGAGGAGGTTTTTGATGGCCCAGTCAATGGGCTATTTTTGAAACTCTATTTCATCTAAGGCTTCAAATCCTTATTATTGTAAACTATTGTTTTTTGTTTTTTGTTTTTTCAAAATAACTCCATGCCCAATTGAACAGTAGAAGATAGGTTTAATTCTTATTTTTCCAGGAAAGGCATTTGGTCTGGGGTTCTTGGGACCTCACAGGAAGGTTCCTGTCCCCAAGTAGGAGCCATATGTTATCTCCAAAATAAATTAGTATTCAATAGGTCAGACTCATAAAATTTATTTTTGCATAGTGATGAAGATTTCAGGGCACATCATCAAATATTTTTGTGTGTTTAATAAAGTTGGAAACGCCTTGTACTCTATTTCTTCATAAAATTCAAAGTTTAGATTTCAGTGGCTTAGGTGAACATCTCAATTGTTCATTAGCCACCAAAAAGCCCAGCTTTTGGCAGCTTAAAAATTGGATCCAGGACTACCTTAACCACCGAAAGCTCATTGACTCTGTTTTCTAATAAATTTTTTGAAAATCAGCTTCCGGTGGCTTAGGAAAACATCTCAACATTCATTAGCCATTGAAAAGCCCAGCTTTTGGTAGCTTAAAAATTGGATCCAAGACTACCTTAACCATCGAAATCTCCAAAAGGGGAAAATGGTTAGTGCATCCGTCACAATCAGACATCGTCAGCATGAAGAGCACCACTATCCAGAACTTAACCGCTGAAAAGACTGGACCTGCAATAAATCATGAGTTGGTAAATAAAGGGTCATTATAAAACCGAAGTGACTCATAAAGAACCCAAACCCTCGCTGCCCTTCACCTGTCCCGTGACTGTAATCGAACCACCACAAAGCATTGATTTCCAGTTAGAATGATCACAACACTGGCTAGCTCACTGGTCTCATCAAAATTTACTGTCATTCTGCTCAAATCCCAGTTTCCAATCAGTCCCCTCAAAATCAACACCCTCTCCTCAATTCATTCCACATTTCCTACATGTGTCCTCATTGATCCAATCCCTCTCTAGATCCAGCATTGTAATCTCCTTCCCCAGGGTTTGAATTTGAATTTTGCAGGTACAGAAGAACATTCAAGAAGATGAAGAGAGGAGGAGGACCTACCCTAAGACAGGAATTGGGTGACATTGTCTACCTCGAATCACATCCAAAGGTATGCCAACTTTTAAAAGACTCAGGCTGCTACAGGTTTTGCGAAAAAATTCAGAGATCCCATCAGCAAGTGGCAAAAGCCTTTTTTCTCTCCTTTAATGGCTTGAAGGCAGTGATTGGAAGATAGGAATTCCAAGTAGATGAGGCTCTGATAGTAGAAGTAACAGAGCTCCCAAGGACTGGGGAAAACTAGTTCAAAACCACTATCACAAAGGATGTGTAATTCAGGTCTTACTTGAAGCCTGAGCACAAGAACATTGTCTGGAAGAAGAGCATTCCCACAACCTGGCTTGAGGAAAACTGACAACACTTATTGAAGGAAATCCTGGTCTATATAACTTGTGAGGGCAGGTATAATAGGGTAATGATATACCATTTTAAATTAATGAACCATTTCAATGGTAGGATCCCACTGAACCTGCCTTTCTACCTACACAAGAGCCTGACCAAAATGGCCCATCAGGTTAAATCCCAGCCCACAAAGATTACAGGCAGGCTATCCCATCATGGTCTGATCAAGCTAATTGTCCTTGAATTGTTGCAGAGAAGGAACATAGCCTAGACCTACTTCTTATTTTGGAATGAGTTTGAGACAGAATTGCAGCCATAAGACAAAAGGAAGTCTTATTCAAAGAAGTCCTCCACTCCTAGGAGTGGTAAGAGGAAGAGGAGGGCCATCTCTCCAATTACAGTGGATCAGGCCTCTCCAGCTCCCAAGACCAAGAAGGAAAAGAGAAACCTAGATTTCAGTGAAAAGGTAGAAGATTTTCCACCACCAGACAGAAATATACTCAACCTACCTTACTCAGACTCTGAATATGAAGAGGAACAGGAAACTAACCTAGCATATTAGTTTCAAGTAGGGTAGGAGGAGTTTCCATCAACCACACCAAAGGAGGATCAGGGTGAACCAGTGGCAAAGTCTTCCTCCAGTAAACCTAGGTCTCACAAAATCAATCAGCTACTGAGACAGGTGTATGAGATAGAAGTCTTGGGCAGAGAAGTCAAAAGAACCAATGAGAGGTTAATCAGGAGAAATGCTGAATTGTATGACTCTCTACAGGAGATAAAAAGAAAGAATACCAAGATGGAGGAGAGTAATATCAGGTTAGGGAAAGAGAAATTAAGGCTATGTAGGAAAATCAGGCTATCCAAGTTGCAAATAAGGGATTCTAGCCCTCAGCCTTAAGCTCACTAGAAGCTAGAAACCCTAGCAGAAGTGGCAATAATCCTTTTTGGCCCAGAAGCAGCCTGTGATACTGTTGCCAATCCAAATGCTAGGTAGGTTGCAGAGACATCAAAGGGACAACACTAAAACCTCTAAAACAGCAGGGTAAAGTGTGATAACAGTTTTTGATTAAAAATTTTAAAACAGAGCTTTCGGTGGCTTAGGCAAACGCTACAATTGTTCATTAGTGTTATCCACCTGAATGGCACTTCTCCATCCAAGTGCCGACATCCTTCATGTTGGCACACAAAAGGACATTTATGGATTGAAGGTTGCCTAAAACATTATAGATGGGCATATTATGAACTACATTTATCATCCATCCAGCTGGTTATGTTTACCTTTAGATATGTCAAGTCCTGTACGCGACTCTTTATATATGCAACTCACGTGTTGTACGCGAGTATCGGTAATTGCATCTCATGTACAGATTTGTACGTAGGTTCCCCTTAGAGCAACTCACGTTTCATATGCGAGTTTCCAGTACTAATACCCGCGTACACCTTCCTTTGACATTAAAAATAAAAACTCGTGATTACTTGAGATTTGTTAAGCCCTTAACCTTAATCACCTTAACTGTCTCAACCTCCTCAACCTTTGAAGATGCCTTATTTAACCAAGTATAAATACAAGCCTTGGGGAGGGTGTTAATCACATACACTTGAGAGCAAACTTATGCTGGTGGAGTCTATTCAAAAGTCTTTGGAGCAGTGGAACTCAGAATCCTTTGGTTGTAGAGGAGTCCTTGTCTCAGGCGTTGGGTTGTAATCTGAACTCATTCATTATTGTTAATAAAGAGAATCCTTCTTGCATATGTGTCTTTCATGTATCTTAGTTTGATAAATAATTATGATTAAGCACTCTGTATATGATTTATCTAACCTGTTTATATACATGTATTGTCTTGTATTTGGAGGATTTGATCTTGACAGGTGAAGGAAAAGCATCCCTAAAGGCTTTGGAGGAGAAGCAGAGTGGAAGAGGAAAAGCTAGGATCAACCGTCGTGTATCGGGTGAGTCTTTCCTATCCTCCTATTTCCATTACTGTACTTTAGAGTTGATTTCCTGCAAGTTTCATGAGTATGTTGGTAACCCCAGACCTTCGGTTATAAGGTGTTTATTCCTGTACAAAAGAACTGGTGACTCCATTGGGGATCGAACCCATAATATCTGGTTTTGCAGACCAGACTGCTCTAGGTTGTTTCTGTCACCCCTAACCAGTCTTTGCCTTGAATTTTGTGTGTGGTTTTTTATCCTGGTTCATGCTTATCACAGTGTTTGAAAGTCTTGTGGATTTTTCTTATTTTTTGAGAAAATTTTGTACTTGTATGTGGGTTTCTCTGCTACACAGTCACGTACAGAGGCCTGCATACATGGGTTCTCTCTTGGACAATCACGTACAGTACGCGAGTTTCCCTTATACACAGTCACGTACAAGCCTGGAAATAGGGATTTTTTAGGTTAGGGTTTGCTTGTCCCTCTCTTTATGTAATTCCTGTTTGTTAGTTGGCTTTCTTTTTGGACACTGTGTTGTTAGTCTGAATACTTCGGTGACCACACTTTGTGCTTTTTCGTAAATCCCTTGGGTTTCTTTTCTTTGGATTGTCTTCTGTTTGCATGCTGAAGTAGCTTGGCCTGTTGGGTTATAGGTTGAAGTGTCTTTGTCCGAATCAGTGATCAAGGTCTTGGGCATTTTTTTTTCCATTCTATCCTTTGATAATGGTTGGTTTGTCACTTACCTTTATGAATTTACAGTGATCTTTTGTTATTGTGTACACCCAAGCTAGGGTTCCTGGTCTTCCTTTGTTGGTTGATTCTTGGTTCTTTTGACCTATTTACTTCAGTTTGTTTATTTTATATAGTTGATTGGGTCCAAGTATACTCAAGTTGAGTGCATTTAAGGTGCATGGTAGAGTTTGAGCAATTTTAAAAAGTGAAAATAAAAACATTTTCAAGCTTTTGCATTTGCTTTTACATAAGTAGTTTTCATTTCAGTTTTAAAATATAATCTCAAAAACTACAAAAAACATAGTCTTAGTTTCTCTTTATCTTTTGCATTTGTTCATCAATATATATTTACAAAAAGAAAAAGAAGTTTGCTTTAGTAGTGGTAATTTGCTTTGAAAAAAAATACGCCTTTACTTTTTTATTTCTTATCGAGTAAAAAACACCATAGTTCATCACTCCATTTCCTTCTGAGTAAGAAAAAGCCCTTTAAAATGAACGCAATAATTAAAATTAGGCTAGTAATTTTTATTTTTAGGGGCCTTTCACCTACTAGCTTAGGCTAGACTTGTGGGATAGGAAGTGTAAAATTCCCATAAGTTTTAAAATTCAGACGTAGTGGACCTTTCTTTCTGTAAATCCTTGACTTTATCAATTGTATCTGGGAAGCTCCTCTCAAAAGGGAGTCAAGCACGAGGCTGTGTGGAGGCATTGGACTGAGGAGATAACCCTCTGATTCCTTGTCAAAACGTAAATCAAGACTTTTATGCATCTGGGGATTCTGTCCTAGACATAGTTTCGGGCTCAGCTACCCTGCCCATGCATACGAGTCAGGCTTACGATTGTCCCCCCAGACTGTTGGTATAGCTAAGGTAGCCTTTAGTCTCTTGACATTTAGGGTTCATACCTAGGAAAACCGAAAGGCTATTTCTGGTTCACCTTGGACGGGCTTGGAAGGTAACACTTGTTGTAAGTGTAGGAGGGTGGTTGGGTGATTCCTCCACTTGTGCCTAAGAACCACTTCAAGGATGCCAAGTAATCGTTCATCAGCTTTCTTCGGGAAAGTGCATCTTTCACCCTTGCTTGATTGTTTGAGGCTTTAGGATTTTTATAGTGTGATTTGTGGTTTTTCCTATGTTTAGTTGGCCTTAGGTTGTGATTTGTCAAATTTTCAATTGTGGAGGACCAACCAATTAGAAGGTTAAGAAGGTTGTGAAACCTTCCTCCTCTCGTCAAATTGGAGCCTCCACCTCCACCCCAAAGGCGGAGATTGGACACAGACGGTTCATTTGAATCGGTAGGAATAAGTGAAGTTCTTGGTGAACTAGAATTGATAGCTAACCATTTTGATCTTGACACAGTTGAGATAGAATACTTGCAGACTGACGAGTTTGCAAGGAATTTTAATACCCCCTTGACTGATTTAAATGATCCTATGATCGTTCAGGTTAGACCTTTTGATTCACCTGTGTTAGGTGTCCCTATGGGTAGGATCATGTATTCTATGGAAGAGAGTCCTTTTGTGTTCACCTCATACGTTCTAGTTGAAGGGGTACTACCTCCCCTGGTAAGTGCCCCTAGATCTAGTATACCTTCTACACCTTTGAATCCAGCGAGCCGGGTGGTCCAACCACCGGTTCACTCAAACCTAGGAGGTACTTCTGGCGATATGGTTACTGGGATCCCCAGTATACCTACTATTCCTTCTTCCTTTCCATATACTACCTAGAGTGGTCCAGTAGGATCCTCAGTGTTTGTCCAAGGATTTCCTTGGAATGGGGAGCACATTCCCCCATCCTCTCCATATGTAGGCCCATCACCTTCCTATGTAGGAGTGCAGTTTGGGAACAATACCTCTTATGGGAAAAATTTCCAAACTTTGATTTCAGTTCCATTTACGAGCTCTCCCTTTTCATTGTTCAGCGGAGGGATATCGGCTCCTATCTTTCAGACCCCTGTTTCTATGGGAACGACCTGAACTTCTTATACTGCACCTCCCACACACAATCCCGTGGCTTACGGATGGAATTTGTTTCAGAGTAATCTACCCACTTCGCAACCGGTGGCAGGGGGAAACCCCACTTTTACCTATGGGCATTTGGGGGTTGGTCCCTCTAATCCCCAGGCTAGCACATTTAGTACCCCAGTTCGACCCAAACTTCCATTCCTGGCAACCTTAAATTTTCCATATTTGTCAAAATTGATGAATGACCCGGTGAGGCATGACCCCTTGTGGCCACCTGTTCCCACCAAATTGCCATCGGAAATCCCTAAATTCGAAGGCAAAGTTGGTGAAGATCATGGGGCTCATGCCACCACATTCCATTTATGGTGTTCTTCGAATTCACTAAATGAAGATTCAGTTAGGTTGAGGCTATTCCAGAGAACCTTAACAGGTACCACGGAAAAATGGTATATTAAATTGCCTTCTACTGCTTTCAGTAGTTTCTGGGACTTGGCTAGTGCATTTCTTAGCCACTTTCAGCTTCTGGTTCGATATGATTTCAGAACGGACGTGTTGTCTACCTTTAGGCAGAACAAGGCTACCCACATCTCGGATCACATCCAAGAGTGGAGGAGGCGAAAGAGCCTTATAAAAGCCACTATTCCTCCTGATTTCCTTTTAGAGTGGTTCCTTAAATCCCTATTGCCCTACATATCTAAGGACATACCCACCTCAGGAGTGACAAATGAAGAAGAAGCCATTCTCAGGTCCCAGCAAATGGATTTGATTTATTCACAATCTGGGATCTTATATGAGATTATCCCTAAGGCACCGAGGCCTACGCACAATGCGGAGAAGCCTAAGCCTAGACCCCATGCCGATGGTGTGGTTGGATCCATTAACTCTCCCACCGTAGAGTCTTTGGCTAAGCAACTTCATCAGTTGTCTGTAAAGTAGTCTATGGCAGAGGAAGCAAAGGCTGCCCCCTCCCCCCAGAGTGCAAATGTTTTTGTTAAATTTTCATATGCTTAGCTAAGACATTAGTATTTCATTTCATTTTTCATAACAAAAAGCATATAAACAGGATCACTGAGAGATAGACAACCACAACCATACAAAAGGAACACAAATATTTATCCTGGGAAAACCCTAAAGGGAAAAACCCAGCAAAAGCTTCCTCAATATATATGCCCCAAAAAGGTAAAAGATAAAACCAGCAAGGAGATCAAAGCTTGATCCTCCTCCTTCTCCAGCTACTTCTCTTCTCCACTAATGCGCTATACAAGTGAGAGTGTTTGTGTCAAATGAGGAGCACTACACCTCTATTTATATTCATCTGTTCACTTAAGTTAACTCATTTGACATGTCGGCTTAAGTTAACTCATGTAGGCTCGAGCTACACATGTAGGCTCAAGTAACCACACTGGGGTGCTGATGACCCACCTTTACAATTAGAGGGGGATACCTCATGAATCTTATTAGTTCTTCCGATTATGAGCATCGGGGTACAATGTAATACAAGTGGTTCTCCCGGTAGGACCATCGGGGACCACAAAAAGATACATATAGAATATTCTTCGAAGTTACAATATTTCAACACTCCCCCTTAACGAGAAGGGTATTCTACAGCAACATCAACAACAACAAGAGTAGAGATAGGGGACATCATCAACATTAGCAGGGTAACACATCTATAAATCATTGGAAGCTTTTCAACATCATGTAGTCTTCATCTTAAATCTTCAGTCTTCATCATCAGCAACATCTTCAGTCTTTGATCAGCAACATCTTCAGCATTTTGAATTTTCGATTAGCAACAACATCTTTAGCATCTTGACCTTTCGATCAACAACAACATCTTCAGTACTTTGACCTCTCGATCAGCAATATCATCATCAACACTTTTCCCTTTCGATCAGCAGCAACATCATCATCATCATATTCTGATCTGTCGATTATAATCATCATCACATTCTGATCTTTCAATTAGAAACATCATTATCATACTCTAATCTTTCGATCAGAAACATCATCAACATAGAAACATCATCATCATACTCTGATCTTTCGATCAGAAACATCATCAACATACTTTGATCTTTCGATCAAAATGTCATCATCATCATACTCTGATCTTTTGATCAGTATGGCATCATCATCAGCAACAACCTGCAATCCACAACTCAAAGACAAAAAGTCTTTAGATCACTTTTGGACTTAAAGTCCATGGATGATACAATCCCACCACATTCTCGACAACCGAAGTTACCGGATTGATTACGGGAGAATCAGTCCCTGTCACTTTAGTACTATGTCTAAGGATGATGTAATCCTACCACATTCTCGACGACCGAAGTCACCAGATACAATTACGAGATAATCACTCCCTATCACTTTAGGACTTGAGTCCAAGGATGATGCAATCCTACCACATTCTCGACGACCGAAGTCACCGAATACAATTACGGGATAATCACTCCCTATCACTTTAGGACTTGATTCCAAGGATGATGCAATCCTACCACATTCTCGACGACCGAAGCAACCAGATACAATTACGGGATAATCACTCCCTATCACTTTAGGACTTACGTCCAAGGATGATGCAATCCTACCACATTCTCAAAAATCGAAGTCTCCGGATCACTTTAGGACAAGTGTCCAGGGATGATACAATCCCATCACGTTCTCAATGACCGAGTTCACCGGATCTATTATGGATAGATGTCCCGGGATGATACAATCCCTCTTCATTCTTGAGGACCGAGGTCTCCAGATCACTTTAGGACAAGTGTCCAGGGATGATACAATCCCATCACGTTCTCGATGAATGAGGTCATTGGATCTATTATGGACAGATGTCTCGAGATGATACAATCCCTCTTCATTCTCGAGGACTGAGGTCTCCAGATCACTTTAGGGCAAATGCCCAGGGATGATACAATCCCACTGCAACATCACTACTCCCCCTTTCGAGGAAGGTCTTTCTGAACAACACCAAGCTTGTCTTGAAAGTGTTCGAACTCTACTGGAGGCAGAGGCTTTGTCGGTAAATCATCATTCAAACCATCATCATCTGCATCTTCAGTATCTGAATACTGATCTATCACCATCTGCATCTCCAGTATGTGAATACTGAAAGCATCATCATCTATATCTTCAGTATGGGAATACAGAATCACCATCATCTGTATCTACAGTATGTAAATACTTGAAATATCATCTATATCTTCAGTATGGAAATACTAAAATCATCATCATCTATATATATTCATTATATAAATACTGAATCACCATCATCTGCATCTACAGTATCATCATCTGCATCTTATCTTGTAAGTAGAAATACTAGATTTCTACGCGTTACGTCGAAACACAGGGTCCTTTGTCATCACAACTATGGTTATCATATAGAATCATTGTAGTGTCCAACTTCAGGTCAAAGAGACTTGATATCATCTTCTGAAGCCATATGGATTCACAACTTAGTAGAGCAATCTGCTATGTATTCTATTTCAACCGTGCTAAGAGAAACACTAGACTGTTTCCTACTAAACCATGAACTCATAGCAGACCAAAAGCATATACCTGATGTGCTTTTCCTGTCTGAGTTACTTCCATCCCAATCTGCATCTGTGTAGCCATACAATCTATAATCATGGATACCATCATAGTATAGACCAAATTCTATGGTCCCTTTCAGATATCTCATCACATGTTTTGCAGCTACTAGGTGAACCCGTCTTGGTCGAACAAGATATTGACTTAAGGTGTTCACAGCAAAACAAATGTCTAGTCTAGTATTAGTTAAGTACATCAATGACCCAAAGATCTGTCTGTAGTGAGTCACATCCACTAACTATAATGAGTCATCAGCTAAGAACTTCAGGTTGGAGTCCATGGGTGTGGCCATGACTTTTCATTCCAACATATTGAATCTCTTCAATATCTCTACCACATACTTTCCCTGGTTGAGAAAGATTCCTTCTGAACTTTTCCATACTTCCAGACCTAGGAAATAATGCATTAACCCAAGGTCTTTCATCTCAAATTCTTCTACTAGTTTCTTCTTTCTTTCCATGATCTGTTTCTCATGGTTAGAACTATTTCATAAAACATATGTATAATGAAAAATTCTTATGCATCATGCAACTATTTATTCAATACAGCATTCATCCATACTTAAACTTTCTAGATGCCTTCCATCTTCATCATGACATTATTGAGATTGTGCACTAATCCAATATGTCAGCAAAGAGGTTTGATAAGTAGCAATGGAGAGCACCACGAGCTACTTACATGCATATTAGTAGTATACAGTAATTAATGCAAACAATCTATCATGCACAGCACATCAACTGAATATAATCAAATGTATAACAAAACAATATCATGAAATGACAATTGAATACTTATCTTTATTTGTTTCATGGGTATACTCCTTCTTGAGTCTTCAGCTTCATCGTTTTCTTCATTCATGATAGCATCGTTTCTTATCCAAATCCTGAGGTGGATAAGAATTTCTTCAAGAGTTGAGATCTTCATATTCCTCATTGATTGAGGGATCTTCTTTGGAAGAAGAGAGCTTGATCTTCAGAGACGAGCTTCTTCTTCTTCCCAAAGTCTACTGAAAGTAATCACTTCCTTCTGGAACACATTCCTTGAATGAATGAATTCCATGATCTTGGGAGGCCATTCAAGGTGGCCATCACCACTTCTGCATTCTTCACTTCCTCTTTCCCCCCTTGAAGTTGTTCTTTGATTTGAGAGATCCTTATGACTGCATGGTCTCTGCATTCTGGATCTTCACATTCTTCAGCTGGTTTCTTAAGGTCATATTTCGATCTATGTTATTCCATTCAAATATCTTGGTCAAGGAATCAAACCTCATCGATGTCTTTAGGGAAGACACTTGTAGAACAGGTTGATTCGTGATTGAATCATCAATGATCTTCTGGGCTTTGACCAAGTTCCTCTTGTGCAAGGCTTCTAGCCTCATCTCCCTCTGAAACTAGAACCTCTATGCTCATGTAGGTGTCCAATCCATTTTCTTTAGAGAGATCATATACTTCTAGGCTTGGAAGTTTTCAACTTCACCAAGCCTATCATTAAGATGATGTGATAGATCACTTTGAAATGAGAACCTCAAATGAACATAGCAAAGGATTAGATCTTACCAATTTGAGGTGTCCGTCCTGGTTCCGGAGCTGGCTGATCTAGGGTTTGTCACAGAAACCCTAATTTCAAAAATTGGAATCTTTCAGATCTGATTGGATATACATATGCATCTCTTCAAATGGAGCTTTCCAATGTACTCCATTTCTGAAAACAGTGGAGGGAAGCTCCCGGAACAAGAAGCCCTAATTTTCCAATTTCTTCTGCAGAAATTCGTGTTACTGTTTCTGAGATATATCCGAACTTTTTGCTTCTCTGTGTCTGAAATTTTGTACTGAGGTAACCTCTCATGTACTGGATCCAACACCATAGGTTTCATTAGAATTGGTTTCACCATTTGGGATTTATGATCTTTTTCCCAAGGTGACCTGTTACAGGACTGTTCAGAATAGCGAAGTTGTACGGCATGCCACGTGTCACTGGTTCATCTGTTGAGTTTGATATTTAGACCACAAAAATTTCAGTCCATTCCATTTCTGGAACATCTTCAGGAATTCCATTTGGATCTCTGTAGCCCAATATATTTCAATTCTCCCCAGGTGTCCTGTTTAGGGATGAATTCTGGAAGAGGATGAAACCCTAACTTGGAGAGAACATATCTCCTGGAATACAGCGAATCTGAGGATGAATTGTGGACACAGTCTTCATCAAGATTTTAGATTTGGCCCCTGCAATTTTCAGCTCCTGATCCTTCACAAATCTCAGAATATAGCGAATGTACCAAAACGTAGCAGTTTTAGTATTTAGGGTTTTTCTAGCTCGGGATCAAACTAGGGTTTGACTTTCCCAGAGTTTCACCCAACCAAATTTCTTGATCCAGGTCTCTAAACTTTGGTTTTGATGAGGAGAACAATCATATGCTGGTCTCACTCAAAAATTCCTCTTCTGTAGAAATCCCTAATTTCCACATCGAAAACTGAAAATGCTCGGAATTGAATTCCGCTTCGTCAGAAAGATGCGCCCTTCAATGGAGAGTCATCCTAGCATAATTTTGCTGATGGATTGTGGAGAGAGACCCAAAAATTAAGAATCCCTAGCTTCTGTAGCTGCACAATTTCTTCTTTTCAGGTTAGCTCTGATCTCATGTTAAATTTTCATATGCTTAGCTAAGACATTAGTATTTCATTTCATTTTTCATAACAAAAAGCATATAAACAGGATCACTGAGAGATAGAAAAGCACAACCATACAAAAGGAACACAAAGATTTATCCTGGGAAAACCCTAAAGGAAAAAACCCATCAAAAGATTCCTCAATATATATGCCCCAAAAAGGTAAACGATAAAACCAGCAAGGAGATCAAAGCCTGATCCTCCTCCTTCTCCAGCTACTTCTCTTCTCCACTAATGCTCTATACAAGTGAGAGTGTGTGTGTCAAATGAGGAGCACTACACCTCTATTTATATTCATCCGTTCACTTAAGTTAAATCATTTGACATGTCGGCTTAAGTTAACTCATGTAGGCTCGAGTTACACATGTAGGCTCAAGTAACCACACTGGGGTGCTGATGACCCACCTTTACAATTAGAGGGGGCTACCTCATGACTCTTATTAGTTCTTTCGATTAGGAGCATCGGGGTACAATGTAATACAAGTGGTTCTCCCGGTAGGACCATCAAGGACCACAAAAAGATACATATAGAATATTCTTTGAAGTTACAATATTTCAACAGTTTTTGCACAAACCTTGCAGAAGGGCAATCAGCAGCCCGACGGGAAGAAAAAGAAAGGAAAAAAGGGAGAGGGAAATCAAAACAAGCAAAATCCCGCGAACAATGCTGATGGGGGCAAGAAAGAAAAGAAGAAGGTCAAGTTCCTGTGTAAGTTGTGTCATGAGGACCACCTTACTCACCTTTGTTCCCTTATGGATCAAGCCCAGAAGCTGCTTAAAGCTCAACAACCGGCTGTCCTGAAGGATCCTTTTCCCCAAGGATAGAACTTAGCTTTAGCTTCTAACGTAGCAGGGGGCACTCAAAATGCCCTTGACCCAAACTATATCAACATGGTTCGATCTTATACTTTGTTGCAGACGAGGAATATAAATTATGAGAAAGAGACTTCTGAGAAGGGTAAAGCTGTAGGTGAAACTTCTAACCCTCTCACGATAGAGAAACCTGTTGAAACTATGCCGAAGATACCGAAAGGTGTCTTCAAGAAGACCTTGCATAACCCTAATGCTAGAGCTACTTCAAACTACTCTGTGGTTGAATATTTAGCTCAAACACTGTGTGCAATGTCAGCTTTAGAGGTGTTACAGAGTTGTCTCGCTCAGCGGGATGCTCTCTTAGCAGCTTTAGGCAGCATGGACTCTTTGATTCTCATGGCGAAATTTCATTTATCTGATGTTAAAATTCACCTACCTTACCATGTAGCCTTATCAATAGATTTCGTCCATGGTGGAAAGACCATTGGAAGGGCAGTTGTTGATGAGGGTGCTTCTACATGTGTTATTTCCTTGACCTGTTGGAAAGCTCTCGGATCCCCAGAGTTGGTCCCGTCAAGCACTCTACTTAATGATTTTGATGGAAGGTCCTTCCATCTGCATGGTATCTTGCCAGTTTTTGAAATTAAGTTGGCAGGCAAAGCAGTGTTTGTTGAGGTAGAAGTGATTGATGCTCCTTTGGACTATAATATGCTTCTGGGAATAAACTGGACTTATGCGATGTCCGCTATTGCATCGGCCGTCTTTCGTGTAGTGGTTTTTCCACATGAGGTAAAGTTGGTTACTATTGACCAACTTGATTTTACCTGAAAAGGTCATTTAGAAAATAATGAGTCTGTTGTGCCGTGGTTGATCAGGTCAAACCTGCTGCACAGAGCTTGGGGGCTAGAATGTACACATCATTGATGGGCACATTTGATCTTCCAGCCCCGGTTAATTATATTGGTTCTACTAGTGTGGGGAGGTCCATAACCACAGTTGTTGATAAGACTGATCCTTGGGTTCTCCCATCCCCCCATGAACCAGAAGTGCCCTTATCGGTAGTGGAGGTGGCTTATCAAGCTATCATGCAAGCCACTGTTGATCCCATTCTAGATCCTCTAATAGTCTCGGACGATCTGGAAGAAGTTTATTTTCCCGCGTGGGAGGAAAACTCTTCGCACTCTATAGATTGTTTAGACATGGTTTTACCTTCTGATGAATCCATTTTGGAAGCCATGAGTGGACGTGGTAATATTTGTGAGGATCTTCATCATAAATCCTATTTTCTTCCAGAACTACGTAGAATAGAAAATCAAGAGTTTCGTTTGTGACTGTTCGAAGATGTTGATATACCTATCAATCCCTTGCCTAGGGAAGGAATGTTTGCCGAGGGGAATATGGCAAATATTTCCGCCACTATACCTATTAACATCTCAGTAAACCTTGATGTCATGGAAAACATATATATAGGTGCAAATTGCTCTCCTAAAGAGATTGCCATCTATACTGCCATGTTTAAGGAATTCCACAATATCTTTTCCTGGTCATATGAGGAGATGCCAGGCATAGATCCATCGATTATTGAACATGAAATCCAAACATATCCTGATGCCAAGCTGGTTCAACAAAAGTTATGACCTGTTAACTCGCGGAAAGCGGCGGCTGTGAAGGATGAAGTTGAAAAGCTATTGAAGGCTGGTTTTATCTATCCCATTGCTTTGACAGAATGGGTATCCAACCCTGTTCCTGTTGATAAGAAGCAAGGGACTATCTGCGCTTGTACGGACTTTAGAGACTTGAATAAAGCATGTCCTAAGGACAACTATCCCATGCCATTTATAGACCAGATTATAGATGCTTGTGCGAGAAGTGAGGTGTTCTTGTTTATGGATGGTTTCTTCGGATACAATCAAATTCAAATAAAACTGGAAGACCAACATAAAACTGCTTTCATTTGTCCTTAGGGTACCTTTGCATACAAGAAAATGCCCTTTGGATTTAAAAATGCGGGGGAAGCCTTTCAAAGGGCTATGAACTTTGCTTTCCATGATATTAAAGCCATTGTTGAACCATACCTTGATGATCTACCTGCACATTCTCGTAAGAGGATTCAACATCCAGATCATTTACGGTTGATATTTGAGAGATGCAAATATTATAAAATCCACTTGAATCCCCACAAGTGTTTATTTTGTGTTGAGTCGGGAAGATTGATCGGGTTCATTGTCTCTAGTAGAGGCATCCAGGTGGATCCTTTGAAAGTTGATGCCATTGTAAATCTGCCTCCTCCTCGTTCTATCAGGCAGCTTCAAATCCTGCAAGGAAAGTCTAATTTTCTTCGACGTTTTATTGTAAACTATGCCAAGATCACTAAGCGTTTCATGTGCCTGCTCAAACAGGACACCCCATTTGTATGGGATAAAACCGCACAACTTGCTTTCAAGGCATTGAAAAAAGCTTTGTTGTCGGCACCCTTGTTACGCCTGCCAGACTATTCTAGGGACTTTATATTATATCTGGCCGCGTCGGAGTAGACCATTGGGGTAGTACTAGTCCAAGAGGACAATAAGCTTGTAGAGCATGTCATTTATTATCTTAGCCGTGCTTTGGCCAGACCTGATCTTAGATACTCCCACGTTGAGAAATCAGCCTTAGAAGCTGTTTATGCTATTCAGAGGTTACGTCACTGCATTTTACTGAGGACCACAACAGTAGTGGCAGATGTGAATCTGTTTCAATACGTTTTATCTCGATGGATTGTTGGCGGAAAATTCAACAAATGGATGGTCATTGTTCAAAATTTTGACTTGGATTTTCAGTCCGCTAAGTCTAAGAAGTCCTTAGTTTTTGCTGAACTTATAGCAGAATTTTGCATCGAAGAAGATGTAGCCGTTGAAGATGACTCATTCCCAGATGAGCACATCTTCTTGATATCCACCTCTGATCCTTGGTATGGAGCTATTCTTATATATCTCCAGAATTTGAAGTATCCTGCAGCTTCCTCAAGGGAGGAACGACGTAAATTACGCCTTCATGCCAAGAACTACCTCATTATAGGAGATACATTATATCGATGAGGGGTAGATTCCATTTTGCGTCATTGCCTTACCCATGAGGAAGCGGAGATTGTCCTGAATGATTACCATAGTGGAGCATGTGGGGGTCATTTATCTGGGTTAGCAATGGCCCAGAAGATATTACATGTCAGTTATTTTTGGCCCACGATCTTTAAAGATTGTGTGGAAGCAGTGAAGCGATGTCATCCATGTCAGCTTTACACCAGGAAAATGCGGTCACATCTTGCTCCGTTATTTCCCGTCGTCTCGGTAGGCCCCTTCATGAAATGGAGAATTGATTACGTGACATGCAACCTAGCCTCAGCTGGGGGGCATAAATACATCATTGTCGTTGTTGACTATTTTACAAAATGGGCAAAGGCAATTCCTACTTTTAAAGCCGACGGGGAAACAACAGTTTTCTTCGTATTCAATTAGATTATAGCACGTATTGGTATACCCAAAGTGATTGTCACTGACCATGGCAGTCATTTTCAAAATAGCATGATGACGAAACTGACTACTATGCTTAGATTCAGATAAGAACATTCATCTTTGTACTATCCGCAAGCAAACGATCAGGTTGAGGCTGTCAACAAAAATTTAAAAACTATCCTTAAACATACAATTGATGCAGCCCGTTCTAATTGGCACATCATGCTATATCCTACTCTTTGGGACTACCGAACTAACGTCAAAACTGCTACAGGTTTCTCCCCTTTCCAACTTGTTCATGGAGTGGAAGTAGTTACTCCGATTGAGTGTGAAATTCCGTCTCTAAAGATAGTCATTCATGTGTTACCTGATACGATTGAGCTTGAGGAACGTCTGGTGCATTTAGAACACCTTGATGGACAACGTAGAGATGCGCTGATTGCTAATCAAGCTCATAAAAATAGGGTCAAAAATCAATATGATAAATCGGTCAAACCTTGGGTTTTGTTTGAGGGGGAACTTGTCTTGCTTTGGGACCAAGACAAAGAACCTTTGGGGGTAGGAAAATTCAAGGCCATGTGGTTAGGACCTTATGTTGCGTCGAAAGTTTTGAAGAAGGGCACATATGAGTTAGTTGATTTTGATGGGAACAAGCTGCCTGAGCCTAGAAATGGGCTCTACCTAAAAAAAGTACTATGCTTAGGCCTAACACTTTTTCTTGTATTTTCATTGTATGTATTTTTATGTACATTAGGTTGTCATTTTTTTTTTTTATATTATCTGTTGGTTGTTGCAGATGTCTTCTGAAAGGTATATAGGGTTCGCAAACGGCGCTAGTCGTCACACTTATAACCTAGCTTCGGCAGCATGGGTTATCTATTCTCCCTCAGGATAGCTTGTTGCCGCGGGAGGCGCTTGTTTAGGTCCTGCTTCTAATAATGTTGCTGAGTATAGGGCTGTAATTGATCTCCTATGGGATGCTTTGTCACATGGTATCACCCAGCTTGAGGTTCATCTAGACTCTCAGCTGGTGCTCTCCCAGCTCAATCGAGCTTATCAGGTACGGAATCCTATTGTATTACGTCAGTTCATGCAAATTCAATTATTGGAAAGAAATTTTCAAGTTATTACATTCAATCATATTCCACAAAATCAGAATTCATTGACTGATTCATATGCTAATTACATTTTAGATTGGCATCTCACACACATTTTATAAAGATATATAGCAAACATATAAAAAACATTTGTATATAAACCAACAACAA
>LPNX011078851.1:855496-1011346 GCA_001517045.1 Pseudotsuga menziesii
GGATCGTATTCCATCAAAATGTCCTAGATCTACGCAGGACCACCTTGGTCCCCATGGTCCCTCTGCACTCTGGCTTCCTCAACCTTCTCAGCTTTGGCAGCCTCCACAACCTCTATATATACAAGCACCGCTCTGACCACTCACCTGAAAAGACGTAACTAGACCGGTGGAACTCTAACAACGAACTCCTGCATGGCAGTCGGGATATGCTCTATCCGCAAGGTAGGAACTCTTTGGGTCAGCTTGGCCAGCTTCCCCTCTAGAACCCTGATCAGTCCCGGGTCTTCACCTATGATAGGGCGAACAAACATGTGTGGGTGCCCTTCAGGGTAGACTGGTCCAATATCTGCATTTTGACACATTTATAGGATTAAGACTTGTACATATGTATATATCTATCATTTTAAAAATTCACAAAAATTTGAAAAAATATAAAAAATTAAAAATTATTTACCTAGCTCTCCCCATGCTCCTCTTGGAGGGAGGGCAAGGTCTAGGTCACCTCGAAAGTCCATGCCGGCATATGGAAACTACTCCAGTGTCGATAGCTGTCGTTTGCACTAGATATAGAAATCATCATCGTATACACTATGCACTGTGTCTTGTTGGTTGCATGGGCAGACCCGAGTTTAATATATTCAACCAACAACACCCCTAGCTCACTGGCCCTTTCGGCGACAGACCGCGAAGCGATCTGAAGTCTCACCCGAAGTGAATCTAATGGGTTGGCCAAGACTCAAGTGTCTTGGACCAGGTTCTGCGCATCCTACTTCTCTTCTCTTACTCCTGCTAGTCACAAGGTCGGCTATCTCTGCGCGTCGCACGTCCTCTTCTACTCGCAACTCTTTTAGCTCCGCGATTCTTACCCACGCACACGTTGCGCGGTTTCCTCCCACGTCGCACAACTTCCACTTACTCACAATATCTCCAACCTTATCGCATCGCTGCGCACCGCATGACACACACAACCTCTCCTCAACGCTAAGCCCTTAGCTCGCAGTATCGCGCACCGCAGCTCCTCTGCCAGTGCTATATCGCCTCTCTGCGATATCCTACCTCCACGAATTTGCACTCTTAGCATTGACTGTGTTGACGTGCGAAACTTGACTTCCCAGAAGTTATATTGTGATTAAATGGTCATTAGAAACAAACGTAAAGGAGTCTTTAGGCAACTTACTGAAATACTTCAACTTATCTCTATCTTCCTATATTACCGTGAGCTGAACAATACATACATTCATTTACTGCAACTAAAATCATATACATAATAACCAGTAACAGTAAGCAAATACAATCACATTCATGCAACACATAACACGCAGATTTAACGTGGTTCACCCCCAGGATGGGAGCTACGTCCACCAAACTGTGCTTCTATTATATATCTTGAGGGAAGTTAGCACAGTCTGTTGCACCGCATATGCAGCGCGAGATCTCTCCTAGACCTCCGGCCTACTTCTATCTCTATATTTCCTTTCTTACAATATATTCTTCCCTCTCTGTCACTCTCTGAGGATAGTTACATACAGACTCAAATGACTCACAGACAAGCTAAGTGTCTGGATCGTTACAGCACAGTCTGTCTGACTGACTCCTGAGTCTACTTTACAAAAATAATCAACCTACGAACCAACCCTTTACAATACAAAATACAAGCTTTTATAGGCGGCCCGAAGGTCTCGCCATTACAACACTGTGGGCCTGTCCCAACAGTAAACCCATACCCTAATTAGTGACAGTCGGTCCTCTCTGTCCTTGAGGTAGCTACTTCCTGTCACACCATAGCTCTCTGTAGTCTTCCATGCTTCTCGACACTGATCATGGGTATTTTGCACCGCTTCACTCTCTGTCCTTCATCTTCAATGCTTGAGCCTCGTTGCTCCTTCTCCTTTAGGAGGGTTGCTAAGCCCTCCTGTCTTCCGCCGCTGCCTTCAATGCAGTGGTTGAGCTTTCTTCTCTCAGCCGCTCGGGTACCGTTGCCTTCTTGAATTTTCTATCTTAAAAGTCATGGTTTTCGGCTCTGCTCTATAGCTGGAAACGTGCTACGGCGACGTAGCCTTGCCTTGTCTTCTTTCCGCCAAAACTTTACCTTTCCGCTAAACTAGCAGCTTCTTCTGTAGCTGCGGGACCCTACTCCAACAGTCCCCTAACACTCACTTGTGGCTCATCCTCGAGCCAATACCAGCGGGGTTCTCCTGTTGTATCTTATCCTTCGCCTCCTACAAAGTGCGCTATAACCTGCCCTGAAGTCCTGTGACTTCATTCTTCACCTCCTCGGCGCGTTGTTTTTAGTTTCTGTAACTTGGTTCATGGATCTTTCTATGTTACTTATGCTCGTATTTCCTCGGCTTGTACAAGCTATCCAGGTTTTTACTACGACTCCGGTCTTCCTTGTGCTGGTATCAAGAAATGCTATTGTCTTTCCTTCTTTTTCGTTCTGAAAGACTTCTCGCTGATACCGGCTCTCGACCAGTCCAGGAGCTCCATGTTCGGTGAGTCGGCCACAGATATCCTTTCCTCTTTCTCTGGGTTAGAACTTTTATCACAAAGGAATCAGGAATCTGTATCTTCTAGCCTTCTCAAACATTTCCTTCCACCTGGGGCATTGTATACAAGAGAGCTACAAACCATGAATTCCGTTCCGAGAACAAGCCTTTGTCCTTGTTCCGGAAGTTCACTGGCTACTGGTTCTGCCGTATACAACGCCCCAGGTGGAAGGAAATGTTTGAGAAGGCTGGAAGATATAGATTCCTGATTCCTTTGTGATAAAATTTCTAACCCAAAGAAAGAGGAAAGGATATGTATGGCCGACTCACCGAACATGGAGCTCCTAGACTGGTCGAGAGCCGGTATCAGCGAGAAGTATTTCAGAACGAAAAAGAAGGAAAGACAATAGCATTTCTTGATACTAGCACAAGGAAGACCGGAGTCGTAGTAAAAACCCGGATAGCTTGTACAAGCTGAGGAAATACGAGCAATTTGATTCAGTAATTCCCTCCATTCCAGAACCATCTTTATATCTAGCAAAACAAGCAATTTGATTCAATAATTCCATATAAAAATTCAAATTTTTTTTACTATATTTATCTTTTTATCCTTCACGCAGTACATGCGACTGTCTAGTTAGACATGTCACGTACTGTACGCGACTGTCTATATAGGCAACTCGCGTACAGAACGCGTGTACGCGAGTCTTCACACCGTCAACCCGCGTACGAGTCGTGCCATGTTTAGGATGCTTTTAATAATGGAATTAAGACTCAAAATTAACAATTGCTAAGATCAAAATGAAGAGCTCGGGGTGTAGGCTTACCTGCAACTTGCAGAATTCGATTTCATCAGTTCAAGTGTCCACAACGATCAAACAAAGGTAGAAGGAAAAACTTGCTTTTTATGGCTGAAAATTTCAAATGGTGAGTTTTGTTTTTATTTTCAACTATTTTTAGAAATTATATTTCTCTAAGTGGGTCTTTTTCTATAGTTTGAAAATCCATTCAACTAATACCATATTTCTTTTTGCTTTGAAACAGGTTTTTCACCATTACAAAGTGTTGTTGCTTCAATAGGGTGGTTTTGTCATTTCCAATCCATTTTTGGCATCTTTATTCAATCCACATTAACCTTAGCAGTCAACATTTTGCCACGGACTATGGTATCATAAACCATTAGTTCCCTGTTTTTACCATTGTTCTTCCGTGGTTAGGACCCTTTTTTCATGAGTATCCTTTTTCCAAGCCTATGTTGTTCTTTGGTACTCATGCCGCAACTGTTTCAGGTCCAGGGGTATCCTTTTAGCTATTTTTCATGCCAAATAGAGCTTCCTTTGAATCTATTTTTACAAGCTATCCCTTTATAGGACTCCCTGCCCTTATGGATTTTATTTAGGCCCAGGTCTACCTCCTTCAAAACAGACTTTACTGCCGAGTTAACTTGTCCGTTCAAGCTCGTTAAGAATATGTGAATGGGAATCCACATTGGTGGTAGGTTATCTCTTTCTCGGACCATGCAGAATAATACGAGAAAGGATCGCTCTCTTTTATATTTTGAATTGATAAGAGTATTCTCAGGCATATGTTTATCACTTTTCCGGACCCGAGGGACTAAATTTATGGAAAAGGAACGCCCAGTTTGAGCTTAGTTTTCTCTTTTTCATGCTCTGGACCTAAACATGAAAAAGATTCCGAGTGTACTTTGTGTCTTTGTCATGCTCATTAAACACTTAATAACAAAGCAACGAGTTTATTGTTGTAAGCCCCATTTCTCGTAACCAAATGGATCTTTCCAAGTGATCTTGCTTTCCTTCACACTTGTAAAACTCAAGCTATTTTATGCTGTTTTGGAAGGAGCTTTGGGTAGGTGGTAATTTAACCTTTTTCGGACCTCCCTGACTAAGTACGAAAAAGGTTCACCTTTTCTTCTCTGGAAGTTAAGAGAGTTCTTCTGTGGTATGTTTTATACTTTTTCGGCCTCAGGAAACTAAATTGGATGAAAAAGGACCCCCTTAGAGTCTTCTTTGGAGTTTTTAGACTCTCTAAATGTGAAAACACCTACTGAGCATGTACTAGTTCGGGCTCATTAAATCCGCGAATCAGTGACACTATCAAGCATTATTTTCTCTTCTCTTCAAGCTTGTTAAAAAATGAAGAGGGATCTGAGTTAACTTTCTTGGACTTGTTAAAATTTAACAAGGAAGGTAAGGAAGAAGTTTCTCTTGTTTTTAGTAGTGGCAGCATGTCCTCCTTGAACATAGCACTTTTTGTTTTTTTCGATACCCATGTCTCAGTGATCACTTTTTCGTTCAGCTATTACTTTGAGTTTCCTACTCCTCCTCTTGTCTGTTATACCTGGGGAATCTGATCATGTCTCCTACATGACAGATAAGTCTAGTTGTTCTATCTATAAGTTATACGCTGCCTTGGGTCATCTCTGTGTCGTGCTCATTGTTCAAGGATTTCACCCAATGTTTGATCTCTATCCTGATCCCATCATTGTTATATCTGTTATCTATTGTGTTTCCCTTATTTTTCCCAGTTCCTAGTCACTCTTGTGATCCGTTGGAGGATATATTGCCTTCCTTATCATAGTATGGTTCCATTTCAATACTTCCTGATGACGAAGACCTAGAGTTTTTGATGATAGTACCTCAGGTTTCACTTTTATCATTGGTGAATTCCTTTGCTTCAGTTGTCGATTATCACCTATTGATTTTCAAACTGTTGAATCCTTTCCATGTTCGACTTCAGCTTACCTTTATTCACATGGCTTGGATTGTACTGGTTCTTTGGGATCATTTATGAAGACCTTAGTTCCTCACCTATGGACTAAGTTGCGCAAGATTATGTTCTATTCATGTACACGGCTTCCAGATCTTTGAAGAATCATCATGATTGTATATTGTGGCTTTGATCCACCTTTGTAATATACATGGTTTCATACCCGTATCATATGATGTACTCAACTATTGTAAAGGAGCTAGTGTTCCAGTAAATTGAACATAGCATCCTCAGATATGACTTTGTATATGACATTAGTATGTATTTGTTTCAGGTACTACCTCTACTCCATTGGATTTCTAAGTTCTCCAAAGATAAAGATTATAATGTATTTTAGCCATCGCTTCCCTCTGACCTCACACATTAGGGGGAATCTGTTATCCACCTGAATGGCAATTCTCCGTCCGAGTGCCGACATCCCTCATGTTGGCACACAAAAGGACATTTATGGATTGAAGGTTTCCTAAAACATTATAGATGGGCATATTATGAACTACATTTATCATCCATCCAGCTGGTTATTTTTACCTTTAGATATGTCAAGTCATGTACGCGACTCTTTATATATGCAACTCGCGTGTTGTACACGAGTATCGTTAATTGCATCTCGCGTACAGATTTGTACGCGGGTTCCCCTTAGAGAAACTCATGTGTCATATGTGAGTTTCCAGTACTAATACCCGCATACACCTTCCTTTGACATTAAAAATAAAAACTTGCGATTAATTGAGATTTGTTAATCCCTTAACCTTAATTACCTTAACTGTCTCAACCTCCTCAACCTTTGAAACTGCCTTATTTCACCAAGTACAAATACAGGCCTTGGGGAGGGTGTTAATCACATACACTTGAGAGAAAATTTATGCTGGTGGAATCTATTCAGAAGTCTTTGGAGCAGTGGAAATCAGAATCCTTTGGTTGCAGAGGAGTCCTTGTCTCAGGTGTTGGGTTGTAATCTGAACTCATTCATTATTGTTAATAAAGAGAATCTTTCTTCCATATGTGTCTTTCATGTATCTTGGTGTGATAAATACTTATGATTAAGCACTTTGTATATGATTTATCTAACCTATTTATATACATGTATTATCTTGTATTTGGAGGATTTGCTCTTGATAGGTGAAGGAGTAGCATCCCTGAAGGCTTTGGAGGAGAAGCAGAGTGGAAGAGGAAAAGCTAGGATCAACCGTCGTGTATCGAGTGAGTCTTTCCTATCCTCCTATTTCCATTAATGTAATTTAGAGTCGATTTCCTGCAAGTTTCATGAGTATGTTGGTAACCCTAGACCTTCGGTTATAAGGTGTTTATTCTTGTACAACAATTAGCCACTGTAAACAGAGCTTTCAGTAGCTTACAGACCTAGAATTTTGCTTTCTTAGCCACCGAAAGTGCATAACAATGAAAAAAGGCATAGTTCCACACAGAACCAACTTTGGTTGATCCAAATACCTCATGGATGATTTATAAGGTAGAAAATTAATTAAAGGCACCAGTATCTTGGGTTTGTTCCAGTTTTGAAGGTGCCAACGAGGTGAAGTAAGGTCACAAACCCTACCTGCTCTGACAAAGTGTGATTGGTCTGCCAGATAGCAAGTTTGAGTTCTAATTCATTGTTCACTATAGTTATTTAAGAGTTTGAGGAGTAATAAAGTGTTGGAGTTAGGTAGATTAACACTTAAGTTAGGGTTTTTGACCTAATTTTTGCAAAACAGTTATGTTTATCTATTTTTAGTAAATTCGATCCAATTTTTCAGGATCTAAAATAAAAATTTTAAAGGCTATAAAGCTTGTGAATAAGGTTGAAGCAAAGGTTCGACTTCGGAGATTTTTAGATAGTTTTTGTATTCAATCTTCTCATGTGCTTTGTCATTTAATACAAGCTCTTTTGCTATTATATGTTTAGCTTCCATCTTCTTTCTGTTCTATACTTGTGCTTGAACGTTTCATTCATTTTTATTCTATTTACTTAATGCAAGATAGTTGTCATCCTATCTATGTGTGAGTTATTGCAGTTACAAGTATCTTTTCCTTGTTATGATGAGCCATTTACATGTGAATGGGTTATGTGTGAATCTGCCAACATAGTGAGTTATTCATCTATTCACCTTTATTACAAACCCTCTAAAAATTGATAGTTAGAATCCTTGTCTATTTGATTGATTATTATGCATGTCTTCAGTGAGTGAGGTCTTATTGATCATCTGGATTTGTTCCATTGAGAAAACCATTAACAATATTGAAGTTACCATGCATCCTCAAGCTACAACCTAGAGGAGTTTCTTGGAGATCTAACAAAGCTATTTTCATGAAGATAACAGACAAGCTATTTCCATCAATAATGTTGAATAGAATATATTCCATCTCTCATCATTGTTCTTCCATGATTTTTCTATTGATTCTGCTAGTGTGTGAAGAGTGATCCCTTGGATGTTTTGCAAGAAGGATAAAATATTGGAGATGTTTCATTCACTCTCCTTGGATCCATGCTTCTTATGTATTCCTCTATGATTGCTAACACTAATTTTTAGATTTACATAGAAGATGGATAAGCCTTAGCCATAAAAATGACACATTTGGGACTCTTGTTCCACTTTCTTGGAGTTGATTACAACCTTCTTTTCAATTGGATGATTCAAGAGCCTTATGATTCACTCAGGGCCGCTTATTCTCAAGCACTTCAATTCTCTTTTGGACTCGGCACCATGATTGGTTCAAAGTTAAAGTTTAAAGAGAATCCTTCACCCTCATATCAACATATTTCAGTTGTTATACATGGTACTAGGATTCATCATGCATCTATACAAATTACTGTGTTGGTTGAGCACATTCCACTTCTTTTGAAGAAGAATATTCCTCCAGACATACTCATTTATTTTGGAGTGTATACAAATTTTGGTTTCTCTTTCATGTCCATTTTTTAGGGAGGATTTTCCCCATGTGGTTTTGTTTCTTTCCTCGGTTCATATGGCTTAATAAAGTAAAGGGTGACCATAAGCATTGTTTATCGGTCCCTCAATATATGCTCACAACCACTTTGTCTTAAGGGGGGCTGTTGGAACATATTTCCCATATAGACCTTGGTTAATAGTCTTGCATAAGGTTACATGTGTTTAGTGTAAGTTGTTCCATATGAAAATGGTTATAATTCCTAGTCTAGTGTCTTGTACCAAGAGTTTGTACACATTTGAACCACTTAGACTAGTGGTTATGCTATAAAATATTGTTTGTACACTTACCCACTCTTTTGCTTGTTCTATGGATTCAATGTGCCCCTCTATGCTTTAATTATGGGGTAGTTATTGCATTTCATTTTCTTAAGGAGGTTGGGTGCACCCTCTTGAGGATTTGGTCAAATTTCTCATTAATGGTCAAAAACCAAGCCACTAATCCACCTATAGCGCCCTCATGACGGTTCATTTCACACTTGTTGACTAGCCTAACCACTTCATGTTCCATCTAGGTTCATTTCACCTTATTATGGCCACTACTTGGAGTTACACTTGGCACAATGTCATAGATTAGGGGAATTAGTCAAGATAATCCATCATTAATGTGAGCTACTCATATGGTTTGTTGGACCCATGGTATTTTACCAAGGTATTGCATGTAATAATACCTATATATTGTACTGGTTTTTTTGCTCAATAATTAGTGTGGAAAAATTCCCACTGGATTGATTTTCCTCTAGTGTTATATCCAATATTTCTTCTCTATTATTGTTATCTCTTTGTGCAAATAATTCTAAGTGAGATTATTGTTGCTATATATATCTAGGATGGAATGTCACATGACTCAGAATTTTTTGTGTGATGATATGCATTCCAAAATCTTATAATTCTATTCTTAGAGACAAGGGGGGTCAATATTCCCTATGGTTGGTGGCCAACTCATGGGGTAACATTCTCTATTTTACAGTAGTTATCCATGAGGGTCCTCTCTCAGGTTACTGTTATCACTCAAATTATAGCTACCACCAAAGGTATCCTATCTGGGAGGGTAGAGGTGGGGTAGCTAAGCAAGTGAGTCCACTACTATAAAAGGGTAGTTGTCACACCGAATGGGATATTGTCACTTTATATCCAGCTAGGAGAAAGATCAAGGGGATATCCTAACTAGCCTATGAGGGATATTGAACAAAATCAAGACACTCTAAAGGTTAAGAATGAGATGCAAGAGTTAGGTCTTGAATGGATGGATCTAGATCTAGGAAAATAGTGTGGTTTGTAAGAGTTAAAGGAGGCATGAGGAGGTTTATACAATAAATAAATACTGGACCAATGGTGAAATGTACTATAATGAAATTATGCAAATAGATCTAGATATATCTAGTGCCAAGTTAAAATACCCAAATGAGATCCACCTAGGGTTTAGGAAAATAATTGAAATGTGGACCCAAGTGAGGAAATTAAGGGATGAAATGATAAGAGAATGGTTGCTTGATTTTTATTGGAGTATTATACAACTGAATCAATATCATACTCTCTTATTTCTATGTGGTGGGTGAAGCCCAATTGACAGAAAACAAATCAATTATCACAATAATCCTAAGATCTGAAACCTTCTTTCATGGAGTTTGAGAAGGGGAGGAAGAGAGGAGAATAGCTCTTTGTAGTCTTGCTATTTGATGGAGTCCCTTGATGGTTGTCCTTGCAGATCCTTGAATCTCCTTCACACCTGCAAATCTCACCAAAAAATTATTCCTACTATCCTACCAAACTATCTTTAAGAAATATGGGTTAGATCTAATTTCCTACCAATTCTACATCAACATGAAACTTTGAAGGGAAAGATTGAACAAGAATTGGCCAGAAGAAGGTTGAATTGATTCATAATAAATGAACATGGAGAAATAGTTACAGCCCTTGCAAGTGCCTTCCTTCTCCATAACCTAGACCTACTCAAGTAGATAGTTATAGATCTTCAAGCAGATGGTTATAATAATGTTTGCAACAAATAGATGGAGAGTGAAGATACAAACTGGACAAAACAAACCACATAAGAAAAAAACAAGTATTGCTTAGGAATTTACAGTATCATTCACAATAATAATATCTGGTGTTACAATAGTTTATATTAGAATAATTCGAATGCATGGGGTTTGAATTCAAATCTCCCAAGTGGATATGACTGTATCTAACTAAATATCTAACTCATGGTCTCCTAATCAATATCAGAGTCCAAAATCAACTACCAGATGTCCAACCAACTCAAACAAATAGTGACAGCCAGTTAACTCAGTGAAACTGAGTGTGTTAGGTGGGCAAAGGCGCCTACTCCACATGTATCCATGCATTATCCATGCAAGACATGTTCTAGCTAACGTTTTGAGAACTAATTGAAAGTAACTGAGGGATAACTGAGACTAACTAGTACTAACTCCAACTAACTAAAGTAGTTTGGTGCAGGGACTCCCAGTGGCTCCTAAAATGTAGGGATTGGTCTAGGAGGTGCCCAAATTGATGCATGCACATGCAGTAAGTGGCAGTTAACCTCTAGTAGTGTTCCCCACACTCCAGTGACTGGTACATGTGTAGAGGAAGCTCTATGTTCCTTCCCAACATCATACTTCTTTTATGGATGCTTACCTACCAAGCAACCAACACATACTCCATCAGAAGTTTGGATGGAGGGGAAAACTTCAACCATTTTATCATTATGGAGTTGCTTCAGATATTTGAAATTGAGATGGACAAATCTCTCATTCCAAATCTTGTTGGTGTTGCTAGCATGAGACAATACAGTTGTAGGAGGAGAAATATGTAAGAAATGTGAGAACTCATAAGCTTTGGTAGAGTGATTTGCAATACCTTTCGATACAAGCTTTCCAGTGGATTTTTCTATAATCTCAACTAATTCTAAATCGAATGTAACTGTCTTGGGAGATCCTATATGTGTCATATGGTAAACAAACAACAAGTTAGAAGCAAGGGAGGGCACATATAAGACATTCTTGAACTCACCATGCTTCGATCTGACTAAGCCCCTTCCTTCTACTGGAATATGGGAATCATCTCCCATGTGAATGTTAGGACCCTTTGTTAGTGAAATAGTAGAGAAGGATTATTTGGAAGAAACCATGTGATTGGAAGCTCCATAATCTATTATGTATACTGAGGATGGAGAGATTGTTGCTTTCAAAGCATGACACCTCTCGGTATATTCTGTCTCTAGTTCTTCATCAGGCTTCTTTTCTCTTGGGGAAGCAATGTTATGTTGCTTGAGAAGAGTTGACATTCATCAATTTCTTTCCTCATAGAATGATCTTCAATATGGTACCCATTTTCACAATAAGGACATAACTTCTTTTCAAACTTCTTCTTCTTAGAGCCGAAGGCCCCTTCGAAAGCTTGCTGATTTTGTTAAGGCTTCAAATCAGCTGCCTTTAGCTCCTTCTTTTATTTCCCCTTTTTTTGCGCTTTGGAAGAGTCAGAAACTAGAAGAGCTTGATCTTTGGATGTCTTGATGACTCCCATTCTCATCATTTTGTCTTTCTCTTTGATTAAGGAATCGGAAAAAGAATCGAATGAAGGAACCTTCCAATCAGGAAAGCTTTCCCACTTGGAATGAAATATGGAAACAAACATAGAATACTCAGGGCCTATTTTTCTAAGTATGGAAAGGACATTCTACTCATCCTTTCACCCTATTCTGCATTGTCTACACTGGAGTACTAGAGACTTGAATTCAGTAAAGAATTGCTCAATAGTATTGAAACTGTTGGGATGTAAAGATACCAACTCATTCTCCAAAATGTGTCCCAGAATCTCATCTTGTTTGTTAAAAAAGATATCAAACTTCTCCCAAGATTCTCTGGGAGTCCTCAAGCCTTCTAGGTGGAAAATGAGATCTCTGGAAATATAAGTACATAAGTACTCGAATGCTTCATCACAACGGTTCAAAAACTTGTTCCTCTCTACAAGCTGATGAGGCTTAGCCTCTCGTCCATATATGATCCTATGGTAGCCATGCTTGCACAAGGCCAGCTGCATATCAATCCTCCAATCAAGATAATTGGAAGTTGTGAGGATCCATTTTTCAGGAGTTTGAGAACTCATAATTGCTCCGGTTGGAAGACTGCAAATACTTCACACAAGCTATGTAGCACCTGTCAATTTCACTACAATAATACACTAAAACATATGAGATTTTAGAATCATGCTTTTCCTCCTGGCATGAAAATTTTTTCAGGGTCTGTCACACCCTCTCCACTGCTCTGAATAAATCCAAAGCTAGCAAATTTTCATAGGGGACTTCTGTGGAAACCCAACTGCTTCTGATGTTCGATGGGGAGAAACAAGCATGAAACCTTCCTGAGAAGGCTCTGATACCATATTAGAATTTGAATTCCATTTAGATCTTCAAGCATATAGTTCTAATAATGTTCGCAACAAATAGATGGAGAATGAAGATACAAACTGAACAAAAAAAACCACACAGGAAACAGACAAGTATTGCTAAGGAATTTACAATATCATTCACAATTATAATATCCATTGTTACAATAGTTTACATAGGAATAATTTGAATGCATGGGGTATGAATTCGAATCTCCCAAGTGGATATGACTGTATCAAACTAAATCTCTAACTCATGGTTTCCCAATCAATATCGAAGTCCAAAATCAACTCCCAGATGTCCAACCAACTCAAACAAATAGTGACATCTAGTTAACTCGGTGCAACTGAGTGTGTTAGGTGGGCAAAGGTGCCTACTCCACATGTATCCATGCATTATCCATGTAAGACATGTTCTAGATAACTATTTGAGAAATAACTGAAACTAATTGAGGGCTAACTAAGACTAACTAGTACAAAATCCAACTAACTGAAGTAGGTTGGTGTCGGGACTCCTAGTGGCTCCTAAAATGTAGGGATTGGTATAGGAGGCACCCAAAATGATGCATGCACATGCAACAAGTGGAAGTTAACCTATAAAAATGTTCCCCACACTCTAGTGACTGGTACATGTGGCCCCATTAGGAAAAGTGGACCCAATTGTACTCGTGGACCCAAATATTTAATTAAGGTTCCTAAGTTAGGCAATAAGTAATCTAATAGACATTCAACCGAGGGAGGATTAATAATCCTAACAGAGAATAGCTCTTTGCAGCCTTGCTGTTTGATGGAGTCCCTTGATGGTTTTCCTTGCAGCTCCTTGAATCTCCTTCACACCTACAAATCTCACCACACAATTATGCCTACTATCCTACCAAAATATCTTTAAGAAATATGGGTTAGATCTAATTTCCTACCAATTCTACATCAGCATGAAACTTTGAAGGGAAAACATTGAACAAGAATTGGGAAGAAGATTGAATTGATTCATAATAAATGAACATGGAGAAATACTTATAGCCCTTGCAAGTGCCTTCCTTCTCCATAACCTAGACCTACTCCTCTACCATCCATGCCTTTGATGCCCAAAAGATTTGTAGTAGAAAAGTGATTTCTAGCCTTCAATTCCTCCAGCATGCCTTTGCTCTCTAATTTGTCTCCTTTAATTCACCTCATATGCCTTCCTTGTATAGGATTGTGGTTTTTGCATCCAATCTCTTAACCATGAATGTGGGATTAATTTTTTTGAAGCTTTTCAATTATTTCCTTTAAAAAACCCACTTTACCTAGTTTTTTATGCATCAAACTTGGTTTTCAGAATTTCCAGGATAATTAATACCCATGTTAGGCATTTTTTGACTGTGTGAGTTATAGGAACTGGGTTTTGGCCCTTAAGTGGTCATGGACTTGGCCTATTTAGAGCCACCTTGTCTTCAACATTTCTTCCTTTCTGGAAGCAGTGGTTAAATGAGAGATTGAAGCTCTCAATTGTTCAAAAACTCTAATCTTCATATTGAGGGCGAAGTAGAAATAAGTTTTCAGACCAACACTCTCAAGGATGTTAATTTTATTGTTAACATATGCCCCCTAATATGTGAGGTCCAAAGCTATGCTGAGGGCCTAAATACATTGATTTCATTATAATACTCTTCATAGTGATACTCTTTAGTGACGAGGGAAGGATGGTAAAGGAGCAAGATCTTGAGCGTAGGAGTTGAAAAGCACCTGCATGTCAAACACGACAATAATCCAAATATACAATATCTTCTTGAGGTGGGTATACCCATGCTTAGTACTAAAAAAGCATGGCCACAAACATTACATAGTGGATCTATGTCAAAAGAAAATATTATAAAAGTGTATACATGCACTTCGATGAGTGCAAAATATCCAGGTCTTCATGGTAGTATAATCTTGCACAACTCGGGAAGTGCATCGATGAGTAATACAACTATGTTTTCTGAGGTCTTCAAACAAACCAATGATAGTATGAGTTTATATCATGCAAATAACTGAGTTGATGTTGAGCATAATTAAACACCATCTGATTACCGATCATTGATGTATACCATTAACAGATGCGAGGAGGCCCACCGATAATGATGATGGACTCCAAGGTACTTGAGTACAAACCAACAAGTGTGAATAGATTTTTTTATGTCGAACACTTGTAGAATCAAACAATCAGTGGTCATTGATGTATACCCACTATAATTTACGAGGAAACCTTCCATTAATGACTGCAAGATCCAAGGTACTCACCGGGGTTCCTAGATCCATTTCCTAGATGATGATTTGGCATCGATAGGAATGAATCCATCAGAAGGAGGGCATGATGAATCCCACATCAACTAACATGAAACTGAGATCAATAGGATGATATAATTTGGTAGAGCTGTGAGATACAACACTGTATATTGATACAAGGAAGGCTGACACGATTGGTTAAGAATATTTGAGGAATGGCCGACACTGGTTTTACTTCCCTTGAACACATAACGCGAAACATAGTGACACTTGGAAACATAAGACTTGAGTAACCAACCATTGTGAAATTCAACAATTTGAGATGAATTAACGAAAGCTCCATATATGAAAGGAAGGATAACCTATCATTGGATATCTGTTCAAATTATTGGTACAGTTTCCTAAGTCAAATGTAAATGGCGTACTTATAATTGATGTAGGGATATGCACCGTGTTAAAGGGAGACAAGGAATGACTGTTGCCATTTTATCCATGATGAATTATGAATAGATTCAATAATATTCTTTTTTGGATTTTTGTGTTTTTTAATTTTTAGTACTTTTTCATTTATTAGCTTGAAAAAGAATAAAGAATTCTATGGTACATGGGAGGGAACGAGTGTTGCATGGGCGTACTCTGTTTTTCAAGAGCACGGGTCAGGCCAAGGCAAAGATACATATTGCAAACAAGGGCTGATATAGTTTTTCACACTCTTATGGACTTTCCCTCCATCGGTTGGATAACTGAAGCATGATTATGTGTTGACAGATGGTGAAATAGAACTAAGTAACTACGGTTATCCAATTTGATGCGATGAACAAGTAGGAAGGGGGAAATGTGGTTTACTTCATGTTATTTATTGCGATAAACATGAAAATCATAAATCACAATGAATCATGGTACATTAACTACCTGAATCAAATATTTCTCGCATGTATGGGTCAACTTAAACAAAAGCAATGGCTTATAGGCATTTTGAGCAAAAAGTGAATTCAAAGGAATATACACAACATCAACAATAAGCACCAAAGCAGTAAACACAAATGTTCATGCGGATATTTTAATAGATGCTTATGTAAACTAACACAAAATAGGGATCCCATCAGGAAATGGCTAGAACTATATGGAATAGAAGTATGTGGTCTCAGACTCCAAGTCAGGATGGGACTAATTGGGCTTCCAAGCATATGAGAATAACTCAGCATGGGCACCAAAACGGAAATGGGGTGCTGACTAAGGTGTCCCATGTTTGGTAGACTCTTCTATCAGAATGGTGGAAAATACAGATATGATGGGATGGCCCACCAATTTCCAAAAGGTTAGACCCTATGGAAAGTTTGGGTTGTAAAAATTTTCAAATGCATCTTCACAGATGGATAAACTAAACCTATAAGCATGCTTCCAAATATACCCGATAAGATTGAGGAACATACAAAGGATGCTCCTATACTTGGGTGGATTTAGACCAAATATTCTCCCAGTGGCCCCACAAAATAGGTCCTTAGGTGGTGTCACATCCCCTCCCGCCCTGAAGGAGAAATGCGACCTCAACTACTCATTCTATTACCATGTTGTCACATCCACTCCAGCGTTGGAGGAGAAATGCTACCTCAAATGCTGCCCTGATACAACAATGTACTGTATGTTGTTTAGGACAATGCACCCTTGTAACCTAGGGTTTCTGGGGTTACCAACTTACTAAGACACTTGCAGACAATCAACTTATCTAGGAAATGAAATAGGAATAGGAAGGAAGCTTAGCATACCTGGTTTATGATAGTTGATCCAAGCTTGGTCTTCTCCTCTTTCAGTCTCCTCCAAAGCTTCCAAGGATTATTCAATTCATCTACAAAATACAAATTCTTCCATCAGTAACCCTTCGAACAGCAAGTCAGTGATCCTGATGAGTTTGATTTTTCTTATGAAATTTTCAACTCCTATGATACTAAGTTTGTTCCTGCAAAATCTATATCCCTTGTTTATTTTTTCACTCCTTACTAGGTTGATATTAATGATTATAAATCCTCGTATCTTGGCACTATAGAGTCCTATTTCATTGATTTTTCCTTGACTACACCTTTTGTAGAAGATAGCAAAGTCGCATGTGTTTCTGCTAAAGTAACCTGTATTAGATATTTTCTTCTAAATGTGATTCTGATGTTTTTGTTTCTTGGAAACAGGATTTTTAGTTGGATCCACAACTATTTACTGACCTCGCCTTGTTTTTCAAGCTGTAACTGCATTTTCATGTACCATGCTCATGCTTATGAGCCTAATGTCAGTTTCCATGCTTTTAGCTCGTTGTATAAGCCTTCATCTATGTTCTCATCGTTGCTTAGCCTTGTACCATTTTTCCTTTGCAACTTGACACCTTTTGCCTTGAGGAGACATTCCCCGAGTGTCTTTATCCTGCGCATGTTCCTTTCATTATGCATAGGTTTGTTCCTTGCACTTGGAACTAGTTTCTCCTGCCTATGACACTCGTCATTTCGCATTTAAAGCATTCTTTCTGCTCTCCTTAAAGCTCGTTAAAAATAGTAAGGAGGCCGCGAGTTAACTTTTCCAGACTCGTTAAAACTTAGCGGGAAAGATATGGAGTTTCTTTAGGCCCAGGTATGACTCCTCAAAATAGACTTGACTGTCGAGTAAACTTATCCATTCAAGCTTGTTAAGAATATATGAACGAGCATCCACATTGGTGGTAGTTTATCACATTGTTGGATCATGTGGAATAATACAAAAAAGGAGCACTCTCTTTTCTTTGGAATTGAGAAGAGTATTCTTAGGCATAGGTTTATCACTTTTCCAGACCTGAGGGACTAAAATTATGAAAAATTAACCCTCGGTATGAGCTTAGTTTTCTCTTTTTCATGCTCTAGACCTAAACATGAAAATATTTTGAGCGTACTTTATGTCTTTGTCATGTTCTCTAAAACCTCAAGAACGAAGCATTGAGTTTACTGTTGTAAGCCCCATTTCTCGTACTCAAATGGATCTTTCTAAGTGATCTTGCCTTCCTTCACACTCGTTAAAATCGGGCTATCTACCGCTTCTAAAGGTGCATTTGGTAGGTGGTAATTTAACCTTTTCCGGACCTACCCGACTAAGTATGAAAAAGGTGTGCCTTACTTCTTCACAAGCTAAGAGAGATCTTTTGTGGTTTGTGTTATACTTTTTCAACCTCGAAAGACTAAATTGGACAAAAAATTTCCCCCCTTGAGTCTTCTTTGGAGTTTTCAGACTCTCTAAATTATGAAAACACCATTGAGCATTCACTAATTTGGGCTCATAAAATCCACAAATTAGTGCTTTATCAAGCATTCTTTTGTCTCTTCTTTGAGCTTTCCAAAAATGAAGAAGGTCCCGAGTTTGCTTTCTTGGACTCGTTAAACCTTTACAAGAAAGAGGGGAAGGGAAGTTCATTCACATGTTTTTTATATCATGGAAGTAAGTCTTGTTTCCTTGAACAAAGCACCAGTTTTTAGTCTATCAGCAGTTGGGTCCTAGTATTTTGACCTTATCCCGATTTAGAGTTTTTACTGCTCTAGTTGGTCTAATCCCAATTTTATGGGGAATCTGTCAATGTCTTATACCTTGCAGATTTGTTTCATTGATATTTTTGTGTCAAAATATGCCTAAGTCACTTTTGTGTCGTCCTCACTGTTCAAGGATTAAACCTTTGTCATCCATTCTGTAGTTGCCTTGAACTTTTGTGTCGGCCATTCCCTGGTATCAGTTCATTACATCATGTCTTCGGTGGTCCTTATTGTGAAATTCAATACGAGTTCCAGATCGAATTAGTCTTTGACTTACCTCGTGTTGGATGATGGAGGATGTCTTAATGCCTTCCTTCCAATGGATCTCTTCCTATCGACTGCAATGCATCTTGTTCTGGGAATGATATTTAGAATTTATGACATTACCTTGGGGATTGTAGTCATCAATGGCAATTTCCCTCGATATTGGGTAGTGAGAATACCTTAATGTCTCCTACTCAATGGATTCTTCAGGTGTTCGACTTCAAGTCCTTGTATTTACACTTGTTAGAATGTACTAGGTACCTTGGGGACCATTGTCATTAATGGTGGTTTCCCTTGCATTTGTTAACAATTCTCATCATTGACCAGTAATCAAATAGTTTCCTCCATGTTCGACTTCAACTCCTTTATTCGCATGGTTAGGATGCATACCTTTTTGGGCAGTTTTGATTGAATAACTTGGGCCGATAGTAGCATCGTCATATTTTTCTATTGCCCAAGTTGTGCAAGACCTTGTTACATTTTATGTGACATTTTACTGAGACATAGATCCACCTTGTATTCTTGTGGCTATGATCGATTGCCAAGCATGGATCCACCTTGTTCATTTGTGGCCATGACTCCTTTATATTTGATATGGCGCCTTTTTGCATATTATGCCATCATGATAGTTACATCACTTTTACATATGTTGGATTCATTTGTATATTTATGGCGATGATTTGTATATGGACTTGTATGTCCCAGAGATTAGTTTTGTCTGACATTTATCTCTCTTTCAAGTACCTTTGTTCGAGCCTTTTGATCCTGGATTTTCTGCTCTCTCCATACTAAGTTGTTTCCTCTATAATGTATTTTAGCTATCGTCTTCCCCTCTAACCTCATACATTAGGTGGAATCTATTATAGCTCAAAATGACACATCTCTGCCTGTGACCACTTTCCCATGATTTCGTTGCATGTAGACACTTCCATGACGACACTTCATGAAAGTCATTGAAAAAACACCTATATTGGAGGACCCATATCTAGAATTTTGTAACTCCATTTTACCTCTTCTCTAAATCGTTGGAAAGGTATTTGAGCCAGCTAAAACTTTCCAGAAGACACTAAAGTCTGAACGTTCCTAGAAGTATCCTAGAAATAAGATATTTTGATGTATGTGTGAGTTGCCTTAAGGAAACCCACATGTTGCACGCGACTTTTTATATATAATAATCCCGTGTTCCCTAAATACGCAACTATTTACATTGAAAATCACATGTACATCCTGAATACGTGACCGTTGTCTCTAAAACCCACGTGTTTTTCCAGTAGACGTCAAAAAAAGAAGTTTCTCGAAGTTTGGGTAGTTTAGGTAGTTATGCAACTGACTTCTTTAGTTGTAACTACTTTGTCTTTGACCCTATCTCTTCATAAAGGTATAAATAGAGGTAGGGAGGTCCACGAGAGGGGACATGAATCTTTGTATTGTTATGCTAGAGGAATTGGGACTCTCTTTTCCCACACCTTTTCCTTAGATTCTTTCTCCTTGTGTTGCAGAGCTTGGAGGCTGAGTTCCTTGGAGAAGAGAAGCAGCAGAACCAGATAAAGGTTTTGTGATGTGCCCAACTTGAAGAGAAGGTATTTTTGTACTTCATTTCATGATTAATAAATATTTGATGTACTTATTCTTCCCAAATCATTGTTCAATGTGTATTTGAATCTCTGTTTTGATTATATGATGAAGTAAATCAGATTAGGATCTCATATTACTCTATTATCATTTCCTTTCATATAGTATATTTGGTTTGAGGAAGGTATAACTTGTTTTGCAGGTCTCTTGGGGAAGAAGAGCAGGAAAAGGGCTAGAAAAAGCTTGGACCAGCATTTAGTTTATCAGGAACGGACCATTCTAATCTCTGAATCTTGCTTATATATACTTGCAGAAACATATGCATCTCTCTTTCAACCCCAATACGTTGATGGCCTCTTAAACCCTAGCCATAGGAAAATTTCCTCCACAACACCTTGGTGTTGTCAGGGGCATTAGTTAAGTGAGTTGCGCAACACCGCGGAGGCTGTACAAGATCACATGCCACCACGAAGGACCACAATAGCACGATAGATGGAAGAATAACCATTTTTGGAATTCTTGATGCAATTTTGTACCGATTGACCACATTTTGTGGATATAGGTCACTAGTTTGTTATAAGTTAGTTAGAAGTGGACCTTGGATGTAAAGGCGCAAGCCTATATATAGAGTTAGAGTTGCAATAGTAAAAAACACAACTTTGGAGATAACTTATATTTTGGGTATTGAGATATTTTAGCATCTGCATCTATCATGAGCGGTTTTTTGGCTCTGTTTGTGTCGACTGGTTTCTAGTTTCCTGTTGTGGAAGTACTATATGATGTGAATCTGTTGCACATAAGTAATTTGACATGACGAATGTTTCCCTGAAGTGATCTTGTTTCGCATTTCTTCCTGTCTTTATGCTCTGCAATGAAAATGATGGATGTTTACTGTATCTGTTATATGAATGAATGTTACTATTGCGATGAATGAAGTAATGCAATCTGTTAGTGATCTACTAGTTATGCCAATAAATCTATGATGAATGATGCAATTCTGATAAAACTATCTCTAGAGTATCTATTGATTATGAAGTTTAGTCATTGATGCCATGCCCTCCCTTCTTGCTACTGGAAACTTGTTTCCGACAGCTCTCCCTCGACATCCCAGGTGAGACTTCATCTGCTTTGTGGGTGTTGTCGGGTGGGGTCAAACCTATTTAGGCCAGTGCTTAGGGAGATCGAGTTGGTTATACATTGGTTGGGCATTGATAAAGTAGGAACCATTGTCGACGAGGCTTTGTTGGTGGGTCATGCCAACAAATAGTTCTGTTGTCGAGACCTTGTTGCAACCGAAGGGAGAATATGTTGTGGCATCCAACAAAACTGGAGATTGAAGATTGGTTTGACCTAAAGCTGCGAGAGTTCGCTGAAACAGAGAATCAGAATCTGAAGTTGTCGACAACTAGGTGGCTGAACAGTTATATCTACGATGGCCCATATGAATGGTTCTTTTGTGAATTTTCGGTCATAATATATGAATGGTTAGTGCGGTTCACTTATAAGAAGAATAACCATCAAGGAGGAGAGTCGACATCTTGGACCCCTGGACTGATCCAGGAGCTACAAGAAACCGATAACAAAGCATCGTGAGCTGTTGAAGTATGGCTAGATAGTATTTTGGAAGGATACTTCACTAAGTTTGAAGTCAATACCAATAAGGCATACAATGAAGCAGAAGGGGAGTTCTTTAACATGACACGAGGTAGGTTCTTGTTGTCTCTGCAATTATCTATTAAGATGCTTATTTGCAAGAAGGGTATTTTAAAAATGCACCTCGGGTAGTGTAACTCTGGTGTACGGAGGCCATTGAAACTGCGACAAAAGGGGGGAGGCAAATGGCCAGATAAGGGGTAGATGGGTATGAGTTCTAAGAAAATTGTGAGGGTCTACAAGGAAACAAGTGGTTCTACGAGGGGAGGAGCAAGGTTTCAAAAAGAGAAGAGGCAAAGAACAGGGGAAGTTCCTACTGTAATCGAGACACAAGACCGTGAAGAACAACTAGACGGGACGAAGAGACCCTACAGTGACGACGAGGATGACCAGACCCAGGCTGTGCCCAGGATAGTGAGAAGCTCTAACCCTAGTAGTAACGTTTCCACGCCTCCACGAACTACTCCACCAAATAGGTAGAAAATCACATTCTACGTCACCCTGTCTGATGTGCCAGCAACAATCTAGCAGTAGAATATCGTTTGTAGGAAGAAGGCCCAGAATGGCGGGCGACGAGATGAAGTTACCAATATTCCATGGAAACAGTTTTGATGACCTGGAGCAGTATTGGTTCTTATGTGAAGCAGTTTGGATTGCCAGGCAGAGTGTGGATGATGACATTAATAGAAACCAATTGGAAACCACCCTCAGAGGTCATGCACTTTACTGGTACATGAGATTAATGCAGGTTCCTAAGGGGACAACAAAAAAAAACTGAATGAGATCCGGGAAGGAATATTCGAGGAATTTAAGAAACCCAAATCTGAGGCCCAATGTATTATAGAACTCAAGGAGATAAAGCAATTTTCAAATGAAACTATTTGGGATTTTGATCAACGGTTTAGGACGTTGATGACTTGAGTCATCTTCAAAATCAGCGATCTTCAGCAAAAGGATTGGTTCATTGTTGCACTAGTTCTGCACATCAGACAGTCTTTAATGCAACAAAATATCACAACACAGAATGAGGCTCTAGAGATGGCGATGAAGTTAGTAGCTTCACCTATTGGGGAGACTATAGTTGGCATGAACCAGATTCAGGCACAACTAGCAAATTTGACACTCCAGCTGCAGGATATTAAGAAGGAAAAAGAAGAGCATGATGACCTCTGGTGCACGCGGTGTCGTATGGTTGGAAACACCAAGGACACCTGTCCGACTTTGCGAAACTATTTTCTCTCAAGAGCGTCGAACCCTTTAAGTTGCGCTGGTGTGCTATGGTGTCACATATGTCAGGTGTTATAGCTAGATTTTGTTTCTAGATTACATGTTATTTCCAAATCATTGTTTTTCTTATTTCTTTTAAATTTTGAACTTGGTTTTGAGGAATTAGAATTATGAGCATATTTTTAATTGATTTCATGTCATTTCTTTTTTAATTTACTTTATTTTTTTGGTTTTATAGTTTTAATGGGCGTATTAGGTTTGATCTAAGTTGAATTATATTACTTAAATCTTTATTTTGAATCCATGTGTCAAAAATATTTATCAGGCGGATTCTTGTAGCACAAAAGGGAAAGACTGTGAGCTAAAGTGCTACAAGAAAATCAAGGCACTTGAAAATTATAATATCAGCTCGTGCGTTGTTCAAAATTGCAAATGAAGGAGGTTTTTACATCTGTAAAGACAAAATGATACGTGTATAGGCCTAAATAATCATTACGACAAGTGTGCAAGATAGGGTAAAAATATTGCAGGTAAATCGTAGCTATCTGAAGTCTTGAAGAGTGAAAATTCCTTAAGTATTTATGATAGTGCATTCTCAAGCATGTTCAAAGGCAGTGATGAATTTGATGGGCTTATGAGAAGCTTCAAAGATCGTGGTTATACCTGTCAGTAGTTGGTTGGATGAAATTGTGAAGAAAGTGGTTAAAGATTTGGGCGGTTGTAGAGTAAGGTACTAGGAGCTGCTAAACATTCATTGACATAATACCGCAAACATATGAGGTTAGTTCATCATCACCATAACTATATGCTCAGGTAGCGAAATGATTGACTGGGATTAGGGGCAGCATTGACATATTCTTATGACATTTTAAAAAATTGTAATCCTCGGAAATATGATTTCTTTGAGTTATTAATCCCATTGTGTAGAGAATTATTTCAAATTTTCCTAAGTTGTTTGAAAGAAAGATACAGTTAGGGTTTAGTGCAGAGAGATGAAGAGGAGTGGAAAAACCAATAGGGCTGAACCTTCTGATATGGGTTGGGCTAAAAGCTTTAATGAATATGCAAAATTGTTCCAGAGAGCTGACTGGTTTAAGTATTTTGAAAAATTGATGGTTATCATTTTGAAGTATCATATGGGTTTGTCCAAGGGTAAGAGAAAGATATGGTTCTGTTCAATACCCTTAAAATTGATTTAACTAGAGAGATGATAACTGAAGCAACAGACATTGCAGATGAGGGTGAATTTTGGTTTAAAAAAGTGCCATTTACCTTCAATTCAAAGGATTTCCTATTGGTTGAGGTTGAAGTAGATTGGGGCAAGGGTGTGCATGTACAAAACTTCAAAACTGAGTGGAGGGGGGATATTAGGATTTTACAGAGTTATATAACTTGTGAAGGTAGATTTGCTTCTGTCTTCAAGTATCACATCAGATTTCTACAACATCTAAACCAAGAGTCGAGGATGAATCTTCCCTTTTTCTTTCTAAAGAGCCTGCAGAAAATGTCAAGTAGGGTAAAGGGACATAAAGATCATACCAAGAAATCTATCTTCCACCATGGACTGATAAAACTGATCATTTGTACTGTGCTTCAGAAAAAGGGTAAAACTTGGGACTACTTCTTGTTCTGGTTAGGGCTTCAGAGTGAAAAAGAAGACCAGTCAAAAAAGAGATAGATGAAAAAACTTCTCAGCTTGGTTAATAGATTGAAGAAGGAAGTCATTGTTGAGTCAATAGAAGAGAATGCTCAATAGGAGTCTTCAGCTTAGAAGCTCAAAGAACTTGTATGTGGAGAGTAAAGAGAGATTGATGAAGACAATCAGATAGAAGTTTCTGAAAATGTATAAGTTTAGGCAGCAGGTTTGAAACAAGAAGAAGAAAATAAATCAGTTGAACATGATCAGGAATTCATTGATATTTAAGAAAACATAACAGATGTTTTTTTTCCAGCCAAGCTTGAAGCTGAAAACATACAAATTCCAAGTAAAAAGCTCAAAGTAAAGTCAGTGGTTAAATTAAAGAATGAAGGTTTACTAATTTCCAGTATAAAGTTTCGTGGGAAGTCTTATGCAATGATGGGAGAATCAAATTGGAGACCCAAAACAAGAGCAAAGAATAAGTTGAGACTAAATATGAAAAAGCTTTTAAATCCAAATCTAGATAAGGAGAAGATTACTATGATAGAAGGCTCCTCATCTCAAGAAGATTTGAAGGAAGATGAAGACATGAATTTTGAGCAGATCAATAGTAGGAGAGAAGATTCATTGACTGTGAAACCCTCTTTGGTAAAAAAACACAGTTGTAGAACAACCTAAAGATTCCAATATCAAAGGAGATAGGTCTCAAAAGGTTCCTGTAGCAGTAGCAGAGCAGCATGAAGAGGATGATGATGCAATTTTCAAGAAACCTAATATCCCTTGGTTATCAAAGGAAGCTTCCTCATTTCAAGAAGGAAAATGCATAGACTCAGAAAATGAAAATCTCCAGAAGACTGTTAAACAGTATAAATATCAAATCAATTTTCTGAATGAAACCAATGATGGTTTGGTCATGGAAAATAGAATTTTAAGGGAAGATCTCGAAGATATTAAAACACATTACCAGGGGTTGATTGTGGTCTCAAAGGAAGATTTCAAAAGGAAGAGATAGACTCAAGGCAAATTTGAGGAGTTGAACCAGAAAATCCAGTATTTGACTCAGTAGAATCAAGAATTGTCAAGGAGGGTTGAAGACTTGGAAATAGAGAAACAAAGAACCAGAAGAAAATCACAAGCTTTGGAAGGGATAGCACTTCTGGCTGAAGTAGCCAAAAATATTTAAAGATCATTACTGACAGGTGTCTTATAGTTAATTTTTGTAAAGTTAAATAATTTATTTTGTAAAACAATCAATTTAGTAGCAGTTCGAGAACTTGACCTAAAAGTTAGTTATGTAGTTAAGGAACTATTTTTGGGATGTAACAAGTATAAAAGAAAGAAACTAGATGGTAGTGTTAACCCAAAAAATCCCACAATGAGCTCTACATGACCTACACCACCTAAAGGCATCTACGTACGACCCTCATTTGACCCCATTTGACCCCCACACCCTCAAGAAGGCTTTAAAATGTGCAAAAGGGCTTAAAAACCCCTAAAAAGAGCCACAATGACTCTCATAGGGGCTAAAACCTCCAAAAAAGGGCTAAAACCCCTCAAAGGATCTTAAAACCCCCAAAGGAGCTAAATATTGGGCGAAAGGGGCTAAAATCCCAAAAAAGGGGCTAAAGCCCCAACCAGGGGCTTAAAACCCTAAAAATATTGAGAAAAAGTATAAATAGAGGGGTGGGGATCACTCTCAAATCATTCCTTCCTTACATACTATTATGCTTCTCGAGTGAGTGGCTTGAGACCATTTGCCTCTCAAGCCATTCACCCTCCCTCTCATCCATCCTCCCATTGAGCTATAGCTCCCCCATCCTCAAGAGAGGTGCTTCTCCAAGCTAGGGCATGGTGGCCCATTTCCACCAAAAGAAGGTATAATTTCTATTTTGTTTTGCTTATTTGATTTTTTCTAACATATCTTTGCTTGCAGTTTTATGGCCTAACATGTTCTTGCAGGTCTCCATTGTTTGTTTGTAGGTCTTTGGATGTTTCTAACAGTTGTATGCAGGGTCTTGGAGCTTAACCCATAACCTTTTGTGCAAAGGGATTTCTTCATTGTTGTTCTATTTCATTTCTGTCTCATTTTTCTTGCACAACCACCAGGAACCCTACCCTTCCGTCCTATAGATGAAAAGTGGCCATTCCTACCCTGTAGTAAGGGAGAAATCCCTGCTACAGGTAGTGTGGTTCAAGTTTTTTGCAAGGGGAGGCTCAAAAGCTATTGCATCAAGCTAAGATTCAAACTCTCCTGTAATTTTCGAGACTGATTATGATATATATCACTGATAAGCCCTTATTATTTTCATTACTAGTTTGTTAAATCACATAATGTGCAATTTCGTTTCTTGTATAATGTCTTATTCATGAAATGCTTGTAGGTTGTGGGTGAAACTCAGTCACTTATATTTCTTTTTTATGGTTTATTTGTTATATATGATTCATCTCAGTCTCTAATCTTTATATGATTTAGTACTTGTTTTAGCTTGTTTAATGTTACCCTCTTTTTTATGAAAATTTCAGACAAAAACAATACAAAAATACAGTTTTACTTTGTTTCATTTTAGAGATTGTGTTGGATTGTTCTTCTTGTAGTCTGGAACAATTTATGGCACTTACATCTTTGGTGTCATTGTCGGGGACAAAGCTGAAGCATACATTCCCTGGGTTTTTATTATTCAATTGGTTTTGAGAGGTGGACAAAACCAGCAAATCATTTAGACTACTTTTCACCAGATAGTTTTCACAGTGGCTACTAGGAAGGTTGGGATGAGAAATATACCTACTTCACCATTATACCTGGGTGTCTCAAACCCAGAGAAAATTTTGAAAGAACCTAGGAAAATTAAGAAATCACAGTCATCCCTAGCTTTATGTGGCCCTAATCAATTTGATCTACTGTCACCCTTTCCATTTTCCAAAGAAGAAAAACAAGATTCATCCTGGTTAACACCTTCTATACCTATTCGCATTTTTCAAATATTTACTGATCCTTAGTCCTTTAAAAAGGAAAAAGCTAAATCTCCTAGAAAAATCCCATTGTTTCATTTCAAAACCAACAAAATCCTTTTTCTTCCAAGTACTATTCTAGTAAACAAACCTTTGCTTTCACCAAACCCTAGTGGATTCACAATGGCAGCTCAACAACCTCCATTAGATATGATGGATAGAATGGTGGCTGCTAGGTATGCACCATTAGTCCTTCCTCGACCATTGAATGCTCTCCTTGGAGGATATTATCAAAAGTATTTGCCTAGGTTCAATGGACAAGGTGAGACAATAGCTGAGGAGCACTAGGATGCATTTCTCAGTTATGCAGATAACCAAAACATTGAAGCGAAAGATGTATGGATGAGAGTGTTTGTGCAGAGTTTGGATGGGGAGGTTAGGAAGTGGTTCAGAGAACTACCAGCAAATTCAATTACTTTGATAATGGAGTTACATGATGCATTTATGAGGCAGTGGGCTGATACAAAGGATCACACTTACTATATTACTGAATTTGGAGCCTTAAGGAAGAAGAAGGAAAAACCAATCAAGTGTTCCATGGAACAAAAAGATTACTTGTGGCAAATTTATTTTAATGGATCCTCATCTAAGGAAGGAGCAGGAGCAGGTATTCTATTGATTTCCCTTGGTGGTGAATTAGTAATTTTTATGTATAAGTTGGATTTTGTCACTATAAACAATACAATAGAATATGAGGCATTGTTGTAGGGATTAAAAGCTGCAAAATATATGGGCATTCAACAAATTTTTGTCTATGGCGACTCCGAATTAGTTGTCCAGCAGGTGAGGGACAATTATCAAGTAAAGCAGGATTTGTTGAAAGTGTACAAGAATGAGGTTTGGGACATGATAGATAATTTCTTTATAGAATTTAACATTCCCTATATTCCCAAAGATCATAACCAGACTGCTGATTCAAGATTCCAAAAATAACTCATTTAAAGTATCCCATAGAAGTCAGGTACATACCTCCAGTTCTTGATAATATCAAACAATGGAGGGTTTTTGAAGATGACTTGGAAATTAAGAGATTCTTAGAATTGATTGGTGAGTTCTCTAATTATTTAATTGATCAAGAGCAGGATGATGGAACTGAAAATGCTGAGGAATATGCAGAAAATGAAATTGTTGGTCATAAAATTATTGAGCTGAAAGGTAATTTTATTCCCAAGGGTTTGGTTCCCCTTGAGAGTACTTTTTCAAAAGATGACACTCCATTGAAACCAACTATGCAGTCCTCACAAGAGAATGTTATGGACTGTAATATTGGTACAAAGGAAAAACCCAGGATAGTGAAGATTTCTAAAGCACTTTCAGTGGAGCAAAGAGAAAGGTACATTAAGTTGTTGAAAGAATATGTTGATATTTTTGCTTGGTCATACAAATATTTAAAAACTTATGACACTAGTATTATTCAGCATAAAGTGCCTTTGAATCCTAATGTAAAACCATTCAGATAGAAACTAAGAAGAATCAATCCTGCATTATTTCCTGTCATAGAAAAAGAGGTTAAAAAATTATTGGATGCAAAAATCATTGTTCCTATTAGATACTCATCATGGGTAGCAAACTTAGTTCTGGTCAGGAAAAATAATGGAGAGATAAGGTTGTGTGTAAACTTCTGTAATCTGAATAGGTCCTCATTGAAAGATAATTATCCATTACCAAAAATGGAGCAAATCTTACAAAAGGCGGTGGGTTCTCAAAGGATTTCAATGGGGGATGGATTTTCCAGGTATAACCAGATTGCAATGTATCTAGATGATCAAGAGAAGATAGACTTCACTATCCCTTGGGGTACCTTCATGTATGACAAAATGCCATTCAGATTGATGAATGTCGGGGCCACCTTTCAAAGGGCTATGGATATAGCCTTTGTTGGGGAGAAAGAGAAGTTTGTTGTGATTTACTTGGATGATATTACATTATTTTCACAGTTTGATGAAGAACATCTAAAGCACCTCAAACAAACTTTCTTAAAATGCAAAAAATATGGACTGTCACTAAATCCAAAAAAGTCTCATTTTGCTGTGCAGGAGGGTAAGCTACTTGGACATTTGGTTTCAGCTGATGGGATAAGGATAGATCTAGAAAGAGTCAAGGTCATTTTAAAAATCAATTTGCCTAGAAGTAAGAAGGATGTGCAATATTTTATTGGGAAAATTAATTTTCTGCATTGGTTTATACCAAATTTTGCTGAAACTATTAAACAGATCACAGCTATGTTGAAGAAAGATCAGGAAGTAAAATGGGAAGCAGAGGCCAAGAATTCATTTGAGAATATAAAGCAAGCTCTTACAAAAGCACCGGTGCCAGTGAGCCCTGATTTTTTGAAATATTTTTCTGACTTTCTCTTTTGCATCACATGACAGAATAGATGGTGTTTCGTTACATAAAAATGATGATGGATTGGAGCAGCCAATTGCATTTTTCAGTAAGAATCTCGGGGATTCAGAGTTGAAATACAGTACCTTGGAAAAGAAAGCTTATTCACTGGTAAAGGCATTACAATTTTTCAGAATTTATGTCTTACATTCAAAAGTCATTGCTTATGTTCCTAATGCTGCCATTAAGGATATTTTAACTCAGCCTGATAGTGAAGGGAAATGAGGAAAATGGATTGCTAAGATAATGGAGTATGATGTAGAAATCAAGCCTACTAAGCTGGTGAAAGGACAAGGTCTAGAAAAGTTATTGGCTGATTCAAACTGTGAAGCTTTAGGCCTTCATCTGATAGCAAAACATCCTATACAGGAAGAATTGCAAGCTGAGCAAGAGAAGGAAAATATTGTGGAGCAGTATGCAGAATCTACATGGTATGCAGACCTTGTTCATTTCTTATTGTATTTGCAGTGTCCTGAACATATAGATAAAAAGGCAATTAGGTCATTGAAATTAAAAGCTACTAAATATTTTTTAGTAGATCGGCAGTTGTATTGGAAGGATCCAAGAGGTATTTTGCTTAGATGTTTACACAAATCAAAAATTTGAGGAAGTAATTTCAGAATCACATGAAGGTGCTTGTGGAGGACATAAATACTGGAAGGCTACTACTTATAAAATATTGAGGTCTGGATATTATTGGTCTTCTCTATTCTCTGATGTATATCAGTAGGTCAGAGCTTGTGTTCCTTGTCAAAAGTTTGCCGATAAACAGAAGGTTCTATCTTTACCATTGAAACCCATTGCAGTGAATGCCCCTTTTCAGCAATGGGGTTTAGACTTCATAGGTGAGATAAATCTTGCATCTTCAGGACAACATAGATGGATCCTGACAACCACTGATTTTCTCAACAAATGGGTGGAGGCAATTCCCACTAGAAATAAAAATGATAAGGTGATAATCAGTTTTATTCAAGAGAATATTCTTAGCAGATTTGGTTGTCCTAAGAGGTTACTAACTGATAATGCTAAAGCCTTTAATTCTAAAGCTATGGTTTCATTTTGTGAACAAAATGGGATTGTCTTGAAGCATTCAACACCTTATTACCCTCAGGGGAATGGGTTGGCAGAATCAACCAATAAGAATCGTATTCAGAGCATCAAGAAGTTGTTGAGTCAAAATAAAAGGTCATGGGATTCCATGTTAAAATATGCACTTTGGGTAGATAGGATAACAACTAAGAAAGCAATTGGAACTTCTCCTTTTTAGTTAGTATATGGCACTGATGTGGTCTTTTCGGTTCAACTAGGTATTACAATGATGAAATTATTTCAAGATAGTCTAGAGGAACCTAGTGATATTCAAAGGAGAGTTTATGCACTGATTGAACTACAGAAGGAACGTGAAGCTGTGGAAGAAAAAGCTCAAATACACAGAAGGAAGATTAAATATAGGTTTGACAAGAAGATAAAATAAAACACTTTTTCCTCTAGAGATATAGTACTAAGATGGGATGCTAGAAAGGAACAAAAAGATAAGCATGGTAAATTTGACAGTTTGTGGTTTGGTCCTTTCATAGTCTTAAAATTTTTGGAGAGCAATACCTTCATATTGCAAACTTTGGAAGGTGAGGAATTATCCAATCCAGTAAATGGACGATTCCTCAAACATTTTTACAACTATTGAAGGTAAGAAATTTTTTATTTCATTCTATATACCATTGTGATAGAGATTGAATAAAGACTCCATAGCCCAATGGATGTTTTGTAGAGTAGTAGATAGGTTCAGTTTAGTGGCAGAAGACACTGATCTATAGGTTCTTGAAGCCTCACAAGGAGGACTTTATCCTGCAACAAGAGCCAAATGTTATAGCTAGATTTTGTTTCTAGATTACATGTTATTTCCAAAGCATTGTTTTTCTTATTTATTTTAAATTTTGAACTTGGATTTGAGGAATTAGAATTATGAGCATATTTTTATTTGATTTCATGTCATTTCTTTTTTAATTTACTTTATTTTGTTGGTTTTATAGTTTTAATGGGCTTATTAGGTGTATATATTTCTGAAAAGTCAAAAAAATATATCATAAGGTTTGATCTAAGTTTAATTATATTACTTAACTCTTAATTTTGAAGTCATGTGTCAAAAATATTCATTAGGCGGATTCTTGTAGCGCAAAAGGGAAAGACCATGAGCTAAAGCGCTACAAGACAATCGAGGCACTTGAAAATTATAATATCAGCTTGTGGGTTGTTCAAAATCGCAAATGATGGAGGTTTTTACATCTGTAAAGACAAAATGATATGTGTATAGACCTAAACAATCATTACGACAAGTGTGCAAGATAGGGTAAATATATTGCAGGTAAATTGCAGCTGTCTGAAGTCTTGAAGAGTGGAAATTTCTTAAGTATTTATGATAGAGCATTCTCGAGCATGTTCAAAGGCAGTGATGAATTTGATGGGTGTATGAGAAGCTTTAGAGATCGTGGTTATACCTATTAGTAGTTCGTTGGACGAAATTGTCAAGAAAGTGGTTAAAGATTTGGGTGGTTGCAGAGTAAGGTACTAGGAGCTGCTAAACATTCATTGACATAATACTGCAAACATAGGAGGTTAGTTCATCATGACCATAACTGTATGCTCAGGTAGCAAAATTATTGACTGGGAATAGGGGCAGCATTGACATAGTCTTATGACATTTTAAAAAATTGTAATCCTCGGAAATACGATTTCTTTGAGTTATTAATCCCACTGTGTAGAGAATTATTTCAAATTTTCCTGAGCTGTTTGAAAGAAAGCTACAGTTAGGGTTTAGTGTAGAGGGATGAATAGGAGTGGTAAAACCAACAGGGTTGAACCTTCTGATATGGGTTGGGCTAAAAACTTTCCTGAATGTGCAAAATTATTCCAGAGAGCTGGCTGGTTTAAGTATTTTGAAAAAAATGATGGTTATCATTTTGAAGTATCATATGGGTTTGCCAAAGGGTTAGAGAAAGATACGATTTTGTTCAATACCCTTAAAATTGAGTTAACTAGAGAAATGATAGCTGAAGCAACAAACATTGCAGATGAGGGTGAATTTTGGTTTCAAAAGTGCCATTTACCTTCAATTCAAAGTATTTCCTATTGCCTAAGGTTGAAGCAGATTAGGGCAAGGGTGTGCATGTACAAATCTTCAAACCTAAGTGGAGGGATCCTATTAGGATTTTACAGAGTTATATAACTTGTGAAGGTAGATTTGCTTCTGTCTTCAAGTATCACATTAGATTTCTACAACATCTAAACCAAGAGTTGAGGATGAATCTTCCCTTTTTCTTTCTAAAGAGCCTGCAGAAAATGTCAAGTAGGGTAAAGGGACATAAAGATCATACCAAGCAATCTATCTTCCACCATGGACTGATAAAACTGATCATTTGTACTGTGCTTCAGAAAAAGGGTAACTTGGGACTACTTCTTGTTTTGGTCAGGGTTTCAAAGTGAAAAAGAAGACTAGTCAAAAAAGAGACAGATGAATAAACTTCACAGCTTGGTTAAAATATTGAAGAAGGAAGTCATTGTTGAGTCAGTAGAAGAGAATGCTCAAGAGGAGTCTTCAACTCAGAAGCTCAAAGAACCTGTATGTGGAGAGCAAAGAGAGATTGATGAAGACAATCAGATAGAAGTTTTTGAAAATGTAGAAGAATTTCAGGCAGGAGGTTTGAAACAGGAAGAAGAAAAGAAATCAGTTGAACATGATCAGGAATTCCCTGATATTTAGGCAGCAGGTTTGAAACATGAAGAAGAAAAGAAATCAGTTGAACATGATCAGGAATTCACTGATATTCAAGAAAACATAACATATATTTTTGTTCCAGCCAAGCTTGAAGCTGAAAACATACAAATTCCAAGTAAAAAGCTCAAAGTAAAGTTAGTGGTTGAATTAAAGAATGAAGGTTTACTAATTTCCAGTATAAATTTTCATGGGAAGTCTTATGCAATGATGGGAGAATAAAATTGGAGACCCAAAACAAGAGCAAAGAATAAGTTGAGACTAAATATGAAAAAGCTTTTAAATCCAAAGCTAGCTAAGGAGAAGATTACTGTGATAGAAGACTCTTCATCTTGAGAAGATTTGAAGGAAGATGAAGACTTGAACTGAGCAGGTCAATAGTAAGAGAGAATATTCATTGACTATGAAACCCTCTTTAGTAAAAAACACAGTTGTAGAACAGCCCAAAGATTCCAGTATCAAAGGAGATAGGCCTCAAAAGGTTCCTATAGCAATAGCAGAGCAGCATGAAGAGGATGATGATGCAATTTTAAAGAAACTGAATATCCCTTGGTTATCAAAGGAAGCTTCCTCATTTCAAGAAGGAAAATGAAGAGACTTAGAAAATGAAAATATTCAGAAGACTATTAAATAGTATAAGTATCAAATCAATTTTCTAGATGAAACCAATGATGGTTTTGTCATGGCAAATAGAAGATTAAGGGAAGATCTCGAAGATGTTAACACACATTATCAAGAGTTGATTGTGGTCTCAAAGGAAGTTTTAAAAAGGAATAGACAGACTCAAGGCAAATTTGAGGAGTTGAATCAGAAAATCTAGGATTTGACTCAACAGAATCAAGAACTGTCAAGGAGGGTTGAAGACTTGGAAACAAAGCAACAAAGAACCAGAAGAAAATCACAAGCTTTGGAAGGGATAACACTTCTAGCTGAAGCAGCCAAAAATATTTAAAGATCATTACTGACAGGTGTCTTATAGTTAATTTTTGTAAATTTAAATAGTTTATTTTGTAAAACAATCAGTTTAGTAGCAGTTCGAGAACTTGACATAAAAGTTAGTTATGTAGTTAAGAAGCTATTTTTGGGATGTAACAAGTATAAAAGAAAGAAACTAGATGGTAGTATGGTTCGAGTTTTTTGCAAGGGGAGGCTCAAAAACTACTATATCAAGCTAAGATTCAAACTCTCATGTAATTTTCCAGACTGATTATTATATATATCACTGATAAGCCCTTATTATTTTCATTAATGGTTTTCTTACTGGTTTGTTAAATCACTCAGTGTGCAATTTCATTTCTTGTATAATGTCTTATTCATGAAATGCTTGTAGGTTGTGGGTGAAACTCAATCACTTTTCTTTGTTCTTTCTAGTTTATTTGTTATATATGATTCATCTTAGTCTTTGATCTTTATATGATTTAGTACTTGTTTTAGCTGGTTTAATATTACCCTCTTATTTATGAAAATTTCAGACCAAAACAATACAAAAGACAGTTTTACTTTGTTTCATTTTAGAGATTGTGTTGGCTTGTTCTTCTTGTAGTCTGGAACAATTTCTGGCACTAACATCAGGTATATGGGCATCGACACGAAAACTGTAGCTACATGCAGAAGATGGTTATGAAGGCATAAAGTTTGTATTGCTCCTTTGTCGCTCAGTAGGGCACGAGGATAAAGACTGTCGAGCTTACGACCTGCTTCAAGAGAGAACATATGATTCATATTTTGTGAAGGGAGAGGATCCCTGTGTGATCTAGTAGTCGCAACCGCAGATGGTACAACCGACAGTACATTATAGACCACCTCCACAAATTTAGTTTATTTCATTGCAGTAGCAACCACAGTTCTCACCGCAGCCATAGTTCATAGCACAACCACAGTTTGCACCATGACCACAAGTATAATCAAGTGTCAATTGCTCAGACTCAACCACAGTATGTTCAAGCAACGCACTATGTTTAGTAGCAACCGAATCCCCCGTAGCAGCTAGCCCAACCACAATATCAGCAAACCGAAGGATTTTGAGGAGGATTCTGATTTAGGGGACGAGGAGGAGGCTTCGGACAAGGAGGAGGACGAGGTCGAGAATCTATCCAGTGTTACACTTACGGGGTATTTGGCCACTATCAAAGGGAGTGTCCCCATGCGTAGTGTACATATTGTGCAACAAGTGAGCATAATGTCAAAAATTTCCCTCAGTTGATTGTGAAGTGGTAGACCGAAAACATCCCTCAGTTTCAGAACCAGTTCCAAAACCAAAACCAAGTACAGACCCAACAGGCATTGCATAATCAGCCTTATATCTTGTTGTAGACTCAGAATCAGCTAATGAACCTGTCACTGATTTAGAATCCACCCCTGAACCAAGCTAAGAACCTGAATCAAGGACCCATAGTTGCGACAATTCTAACAAAAGTCAGAACCTAGGCTGTCAAGATTTCTATTGTCACTCATGCAGGTGCGACGACTAGAAAAGATGGACCTCGTTAACAAGTTCGGTTTGTAGGGAAGAAAAAGCCAGCATTTGATATTACGATAGAGAAGGAGACGTTCTTTCAGGCCAAGCATGCAATTGGGAGGAATCCGGGTAAATTGCCTGTTTTTGAAATGCCATATGCTTTTGATCCTTCTATAGAGGCAGCACCATTGCGACAGCATGGTACCTTGCAACAGTTCTTTGAGAGCTGTCTGTCGTTAGCTGGAGATCTCGTGGATCTCAGAGAGATTGAGAAGTTGTTGTGCCAATGGAATCATACGATGAAGGATTCCAGAGTAAATTCCCTCCAGAAGAGAAAGACATGTAAAGAAATGAGAATGAACATCCAAATAGGGGGCTATGAAGTCGATTCTGTTACGTCAGATGTGAATATTTTGACCAAGCAGACTTGGTAGTTGATGGTAAATCCAACATTGGGATGGCCCCCTGTGCAAAGCAAATTAGGCCAAGGTTCAGCTTATTGCTCGTGTCTCGAACCTAGTCGTCAATGTCGAAGGTATGAAGACATATGTTGATTTTGACGTCATTGAAGCAGTTGATGGTGGAGGCTCTTATACTACGCTGCTGGGGATTGGATGGGCCAATGATAGCATGGCAGTTATCAATTTCAAGAAGTGGGTTATGACATTCAAAAACCAAGATATCAGAGTCATTGCTCCCATGGACCCTCAGGAAGGATGCCGATATATTGATCCTATCAAGGATGAGATTGGTAGAGGCTAGGACCATTCCTACAATATCTGTCACATACCCCAATTTTGTAAAATAATGTTAATTGTTTTAATTATATTCCTGATACATTATGTTAAATTTAATGATAAGTAGGAACTGATGACTCAACAGAGTCAACAGAAGTGGAATGTAATTCAGAATATTTTATTATTAATAAATAAATTGTGGAGACAACAGCATGGGAGAGCTGTTAAAAAGAGGTTACTTGTCAAACTAGTGGATGGAACTAGGTGGAGGGCAAAATATAAGTGGCAGCATCCTCAAACACTTCCTAAGTTGTAGGTGGCAACTTCCCTATAATTGGGGTCATGATCCCCCAAGAAAGTGGGATTAGAGAAGGTGGCTCATTAAATGACAACTAACCTAAAAATACCTAGGAAATCTTTTTAAAAATACCCAATGAATAGAGCTGAGGTTGCTCAGTATTTTTCCAGAGAAGAAACATTCAGGTGGAATGCTATTCAGGAATTCATTTGGGAAAGAAGGGAAAACAGTAAGGAAGTTTTTCTGAGAGGATTGCTGCAGTAACTTGGTTATTTACAGCTTGTTAGCTGGGAGAACTTACTGATAAGTTCTGGATTTATATTGAGTTTGAAGACTGGTATCTGACTATTGCTGCACCTAGTTCCAGCCAGGGAGACCAAAGCAAGCTCGAGGTACTTGAGGAGTCGTTGTTTGAGCGCTCTCTAGGAATTGGTAGGGAGGAACGGCCTCCCATTGTTGTTGTTGTCCCAAGATCAAGCAGGTTTTGTCACTTAACTGTCTTTGTTTAAATACTGTGAATGGTTGAATGTTATATTTATAGTTTATGATATAAGAGTTAACTGGTTTAGTGATGTAAATGTTTTAGTTATTAGTAATGAAATATTTTGATGATAAAGAAATACCCACTATGTTTTTCCACATCTGGGTTTTACCAGACCGTACTCTAGCACAGGGGTAAATTTAAATAAGAATAGCAGGATAAGATTGCAGAGTAGTAGTTCCTTATCTATTTTCAGAAAATATATTTCATTGACAGTTGTATGAGTTTTTAGTCAGAAATTACTTCCTTGAACTGTATTTTTGCTTTCAGAAATTTTATATTGAAAAGAATAAACAGGAGAGTAGATTTTAGACTATATTTATTTACTGTTAACCTACAGTTCTTTCTTCCAGATTGGAATAATTTTTATTACTGAATGTCTAATAATAAACTGAAAATATGAATAGTTAAATACTGATTAGATAATACTGTCAAATCAATCTGGTCTAGATTTTATAAATGTTTTGTGATGTATTTCCTTTCATTATTTTCCTACTTTTATTTGAAACTGAGCCCAAATAAGTTCCAGAGCTGTTATTTTCTTTTTATTTAGAATAAGAACAAGGTTAATATTTTTGCTTATAAAAATAAACTCTGGATAGAGTATTTACATGCTGGATATATATATAAATAATATCATAACGAAGAAAAAACAAATTAATTACAACAGAACATAGATAGTATAGCATAGATTACACAAAAATCAAATAACAAGTACTATTATTGATATATTTACAAAATAAACTAACAATAATATTGCAGAGGCTAAAGAAATCACAAAGGGATAATAAAGTCATAATAATAATAATAAGGTACTTTATTTATGCAATATCGTAATAAAATTACTATTAATATAAAGTAGTATTCTTATTACTGTAAGTGTATTCCAGATCTATTTATATTGTCTGAGTATACAAGTAAACTGACAGTTCTTAAATTTATTATAACGAGAAAGACTTATAAACCCTATATTATTAAAAGGGTATAAGCTATACATTGAGAATTACAACATGTTTATTAACAAGAAAGTTAAATTATAAATCAGTTACATAAACCCTAATAATAATATTATCTTTTAACAGTAATAAAATTAAATGCATTTCGTGCAAGGAGAAAATAACAGAAGTACAGGATATTCATTTATTCGAGCTTAATTATAAATAAATAGTAACCCTAACTTTTGCAGAAGCACTTATTAACTTAACAGTAACTTTAAAAGAAAAAGGAACAGAATTATTTTTCCTTCACTGTCAAATAGGGTTAAATCCTATAAAACCCAATTTATACAAGTAAAACAACAAGGCGGTGGAATTAACAGCATTTACTCACAGTCATGGTTAAAAAAAAAACACATAAATAAGCTTTCGAAACTTCTATAATGTAAGCAAGGAAGGAAAGCAGAAAAGGATTTCAGTAATTATTTACTTAAATAACAACTTAGGGTAAAAACCCTAATCATTACAAAATATACAAAGGTATTGACTGTAAAAAGCCAGTGCTGTAATGTTATCCCACGGTAGTACTAAGAATTTACGTAGGAAGGCTTATAGCCTGTTCTTTTAATTTAAACACAGTAATAATTACAAAACAAAAAATTTACACTCACAGCCGAAGCTGGAGAGCCCTGTTATAGAGCTAGGGTCATAACCAACGGTGTTTAACAGCAAACAAACAACCAAAAGCCATGAGGGTCTAGCAGGCCACAACACGACCAATCCCTCATTACCCCATAAGGGTTTACACAAGGTGGATGAGCCATGGAGAAACCAGGGCTTACCGTGGCCCTTATCGCTGCAATCCCGCACTCTTTATGTAGACCGAGAAGAGGAGCAGGTCGTATCTGCAAAACGACATGCGACTGGTTGTTAAATACATATTAAAAACAAAGAAATGTATTTACATGATTTTAGCGTTATCATTAAAAGGAAATGAAATAATTCCCTTACCTTAGCAATGCATAGTCACGAACAATGATGCAGCGACCAACCACCAGCACGAGCAAGGAGTCTGCCAATCATTTGCAGAGAAACGACATTACTACACTCTCAAAACGCTGATAGCAGGAAAACCCTCAAGCCATAAAAACTGAAGGAGAATGGTAAGGACTGGCATAGTCAAGGGCTCGAGGTTAAATAATGGAGGTAGCGACAAAGCAAACAAGAGAACGAGTAACGCAGATGAGCAGAAGAACCATGAGACAGCCTTCACGTTGGTGCAATGAGAAGGATTAACCAGAGAGGAGGAGCCATGAACAGTCGCAGCCTACACAAGTGAAGAGCGGTCGGATTTCTCTCACAGAACGATGGACCAGAGCCCGAAGGCAAGGGAGGATAATGAGTTAGGTCTTTGGAAATACTCTTTTAAAACCAGCAACGCACGGCCCAAACAAAGCCACGTCGCCATGCAAATATTTGGTCATGGTGGGTTTGTTTCTATAGTTTTGATTGAGCAAATCATGAGGATCCAGCGTTGACAAACCTCGGCTGTCTCCAAGGTTAAGCCATAATCCCGGCCGAGTCAACCTATTATTGCAACATTATAACAAATGTTAGGTTTAATACGTAACTTTGTCGTGGAAACTTACTACCAATGCAAGGTTTAATAAGTCATGCATTACATTATATTATATTGTCACCCATGCGATATAATTGAATGATAATACTAGGTTTATCGTGGGTACAACCAACTATATGGAAAGGGACCTTGTAATATGATGTTTTATTTAATAAACTTTGGAGTTAAGGAACACTATATCTAAAGTGGTAAGTGTAATAATTTTATATTATATATAACCTTGTAATGTCTAAGTAAAGACTTTAATAAATATCTTTAGAGTAAGACTATAAACTTAAAAATGCAATGGACTTGATTATGACTTGTTCATTCAGGTGTTTGACTACATTGTCATGTAACACTTAAAAGTCTTAATAGAATAAATTTTATAACATAATTATAGGAGGGAGGTTAATACTTATAGTAAGTAAGCATATTATTTACAAGTATTTCACCTATACTATATTATATTTATGGAGTGTGCTCATGGTTGACTTTAAAGAGGTTATAGTTTCACCCATAGTAACTATGGTGTTATAATGTTAACCGTTATAGTCTTGTCTTATTCATCTAAGTTTGATAAATGCTTGTAAGAGGAAATAGCAACTAAATATTTTGATGAATGCATAAATGTCCTAAACTTAAAGTTTATTACTTATGGAGGTGAAGCCATTTAAGAGAAATATTAAGCCATTACTAGAATATTAAGAACTATAATTCTACCTTTACTATAATATTAAGAACTATAATATTAAGAACTATAATTCTACCTTTACTAGAATGAAGAGCAGATAATAGATTTTACCTCGGTAAGCATTGAGATGTGTTTAGCCATTAATGTCTTACTGAGCTTTGAATTGCAAACAAGCTTGTACTTAAGATTCTAGAATTTTTTACTTGCAGCAGCCAATCTCTTTACCTGTAATCTGTAAGGAAAGAAGAAACTTTCTGCATTAGCTCGATAGCTAAGTAAGCCCAGTTTTTTTTTCATGATAGCCCCACCTTATGTTCGCAAAAAGAAACAAGTCAGTAAACATAAAAGATCTGTTCTAACAATCTATGCAAATAACAGATGAATGATTACTAATAAGCTGATAACCCTTAACTAATTAAATGCTTAGTTAACTGCATTTATGTTAATATTATGTAAATTAAAAAAAAAAATTCAGAAAATTTGGGGTTTTGACATGTGGTATCAGAGCATGGTTCAAATACTAGGCCTCAATGCAGCCCAACTAGTTTCCGTAGAACAGTAAAAACAATATACTAATCTATATTTTGTTTTATGTAAAGAACAGGAAATTTCTTTTTCTGAATCTAACAGGCAGGTATGGAGAAGCTAGGAGAATATGCTGAGGAAGAGTCTCCAAACACCGGGACAAGACAAATGTCCAGAGAACCTATGTTAGAGGAGGTAACTGCTCACTCCTCTGAGCTGATGCAGACTATCAAGGATTTGAAGACTAAAATGGAATCAGTCAAGAAGGATAATGAGAGGATATTAAAGACTCAGGAGGAGTTAAACCAAATTTTGATGGAAAAATTCTAGACAGAAGGGAGGAGCAAAAGATCCGAATCTGAGGAAGTTATCCATCAGAAAGGATCTAAAAAGATGAAACTGGCTAAAGCTGAAGGCAGTTCATCATCTGAAGGATTCAGGGAACAACAAAGCTATTACACTACTAGTGATAGTAGTGAGGCTGAGTTGTATAATAGAAAGAAAAAGTACAGGCCATATGAAGAGATTTTCGGGGATTTGAAAAAAATAAAGCCCCCAACTTTCAACGAAGAGACTGAAAAAGGGGAGGAAGCAGAGTCCTGGTTATCCGGGATGAGGAAGTATTTCCAGATATACAATTATTCAAATCAGCTGAAGGAAAGAATGGCCATCTATAATCTCTTTGGAAAGGCAGATATATGGTGGCAAGATCTGAAAAGAGTCAAGGGGATCAAAGAAAAAGAAGTCAATTGGAGTACCTTTAAAAGGTACCTCAGGAAGAAATTTTTGTCCGAACAATACTATGAAGAAAGGGCTAAAGAATTTTACGAGTTAAAGTTAGGATCCATGACTATGAAGGACTTAAACAGTAAATTCTTAAGTTTATTAAGGTATGTACCTTATTTAGTGGATGAGAAACCTAAAGTTCAATGGTTTCTCAATTGTCTGCCATATCATATCAAGGACAGAATCGAGTATGATAACCCGAAGACTCTGGAAGAAGCCATGAGGAAGGCAAATTTTTGTTTTGAACAGAACAAAAAGAAAGAAGGTATAGCCAACTGGAAGGCTAAAAAGAACAGTAATCATCCTGAGTTCAAGAAAAAGGAGTTTGTACCCCAGAAGAATTTCAGGAATAATAAGAACAGAAATCATTCTAATGGTAAGAACTTCCAGGGAAACAGAAATGGTGCTTTTAATAATTCCAATAATTCCAATAACTTCAAGGGCAAGGAAGCTTCACAAAATCATGGAAATTTCACTAAGAATTTTGAATGAAAGGAGCCTGTTAAGTGCTGAGAGTGCAATGGCCCGCACTATGCTTCGGTCTGCCCAAATCGGAAAAAGCCAAACAATAATATTCATACTGTGCAGGATGAAATGACTGTTGGAGAATTTGCAAGGACTATGCCCAAAATCAATGCAGTGTTGGAGAACCGCCAAGCTGATTATCAGACTTCCATGGTGGAAGTGGAAGGTATGATTAACCAAACCCCAGTAACTATTTTAATAGATCCAGGGGCTAGTCTTAGTTACGTTTCACCTCGGATAGTGGAAAGGTGTAAATTGACTGTTGAAAAGTTTGATAGTTCCTGGTTAGTTCAATTAGCCACTGGGGCAAAAAGGAAAGTAACCTGTTATGTGAAAGAATGTGCTTTAGTTATGAATGATTTTAAAACTACTGTTAAGCTAAATGTTCTGCCACTTGGCTCGTATGACTTACTGATTAGTATGAATTGGTTAGAGCAGCACAAGGTAGTTTTAAACTGTTTTGATAAAACCTTTACGTGCGTAAATAATAATGAACAACTAGTAACAGTTAAGGGTATTCCTAGGAAAACTGTAATCAGACATATTTCTACCTTACAACTTAAAAGAGCAGTCAGGAAAGGGTGCAAATCCTATGTTGTAACTATTACAGACGAGGCAAGTAAATCTGAAGAAGATAAGTTAAAAATAAAGGATATTCCTGTGTTAAACGAATTTACTGATGTTTTTCTGGAGGAAATTCCAGGATTACCTCCCAGGAGGGAACTGGATTTCACTATTGAACTGGTACCAGGTGTTGTACCTAGCTCGAAAGCTTCGTATCGTATGAATATTTTGGAACTTAATGAATTAAAATCAAAGTTAAAAGAATTAATAGATAAGAAGTACAATCGACCTAGTGTGTCCCCTTGGGGAGCACCAATAATTTTTGTCAAAAAGAAAGATGGAACTATGCGACTATGCATAGATTACCGTCAACTAAATAAAATGACAATTAAAAACAAATATCTATTGCCCCGCATAGATGATCTGTTTGATTAGCTATGTGGAGCTATGGTGTTTTTCAAGATAGACCTGAGATCAGGATATCATCAAGTAAGAATTAAAGAAGAGGACATTTTCAAGACAGCCTTTAGAACAAGGTATGTACATTACAAATTTGTCATAATGCCATTTGGGCTTACTAATGCCCCAGTTGTCTTTATGTGCCTAATGAATAATATAATGCATAAATACTTAGATAAATTTGTTGTCATGTTTATCGATGACATCTTAATTTATTCTAAAAATGAAGCGGAACATAAGGAACACTTACAGATAGTTTTGAAAGAACTGCAAGAGCAACAGCTTTTTGCAAAGTTCAGCAAGTGTGATTTCTTTAAGAATGAAATCCAGTACTTAGGTCACGTAGTGACTAAGGAAGGGATTTCAGTGGATCCTGAAAAGATTCGGGCAATCAAAGATTGGCCAGTACCAAAAGACGTAATAGATGTTAGGTCCTTCATGGGAATTACCGGTTATTACCGGAGATTCATTGAAGGCTTTTAAAAAATAGCTAATCCAATCACTTCCTTGCAAAAGAAAGGCAAGAAATTTGATTGAAACTTAAAATGTGAAGAAAGTTTTAAGAAATTAAAAACTTTATTAACAACTGCGCCTATTCTAAGAATAGCAGATCCTAATAAGGATTTCGTGGTATGCACCGATGCTTGTAATGATGGTTTAGGCAGAGTGCTGACTCAAGATGGGCATGTCATTGCCTATGAGTCCAGGAAGCTAAAGATCCACGAAAAGAATTATGCAACTTATGATTTAGAACTTGCTACTGTTATACATCCTTAAAAAATGTGGCGACACCACTTAATAGGCAGAAAGTTTATTTTAATGACTGATAATAAAGGTCTGAAATACATTTTAGATCAGCCCAACTTAAATGCAAGACAAGCAAGGAGTTTAGCCTTCTTGAGTGAATATGATTTTGAAATTCAACACATAAAAGGAAAAGAAAATAAGGTGGCTGATGCTTTAAGCAAAAATGCAAAGCTGAATTTTACAGCAGCAATCAACACTTATGCTTCTGATTTAAATGAACAGCTGACAGAAGGGATAAAACAGGATGAAATTTATAAAAAATTACAAGTTACAGCTAAAGAAGAACCTACATAAAGTTTAATAAAAGGTTATAGTCTAAATAAAGATGGATTTTTATTGTTTAAAGACAAACTGTATGTGCCTAATGTGCCTAAGGTTAAATTGCTGATTTTGGATGAAGTTCATAAAACACCTTACTCAAGACATCCAGCCTACCAAAAGACTGTCACCATGTTGAGAAAAGAATATTTCTAGCCTAATATGAAATCTGAAGTAGCCGAATACATAGCTAGATGTTTGGATTGCCAACAAGTGAAAACTGAACACCAACATCTGGCTGGTTTACTGCAACCTTTGCCTATTCCTAGTTGGAAATGGGAAGTAATCAGCTTGGATTTCATTACGGGATTGCCCAGAAATCAGAATCAAAATGATTCAATTATGGTGGTGGTGGACAAGTTAAGTAAAGAAGCACACTTCATTCCTGTCAAGACTACTTACAAGGCTGCCAATATAGCTGATATATTTCTAAAGCAGATTTTTAGGTTACATGGAGTACCTAAGGTTATCATTTTAGACAGGGATCCTAAATTCATAGGGAATTTTTGGAGGTCCTTGTTTAAGGGATTAAACACAACACTGAATTTCAGCACCTCTTTTCATCCTCAGATGGATGGACAGACTGAAAGAGTGAATCAGGTGTTGGAAGATCTGTTAAGAATGTATGTTAAGGATCAGCCAGGTAAGTGGGAGGATTATTTACATTTAGCAGAATTTGCATACAATAATAACTATCAGTCATCAGCTAAGTTCAGCCCATTTGAAATTCTATATGGGCGTAAATGCAACACTCCTATCTCCTGGAATAATCCAGTAGATAGATTGGTGTTAGGGCCTAAATTATTGAAGGAAATGGAACAGATTGTGAAACAAGTGTAGGAAAATTTGAAGGTAGCACAGGATCGGCAAAAGAGCCAAGCAGATTTGAAAAGAACTCCCAAAGAGTTCCAGGTGGGTGAGCACATGTTTATAAAGGTAAGACCAAAGAAGAGCTCCCTGAGATTGGGGAGTTGTGCAAAATTAGCACCACGTTACTGTGGTCCGTTTGAAATTCTATCCAGAATTGGTCAAGTTGCATATCAGCTAGCGTTACCACCTAACTTGAAAGTGCATAATGTTTTTCATATTTCTATTCTGAAAAAGTATGTTCATGATGCTACTCATGTGATTGATTGGAATGTTGTACAGGTGGAACTAGAAGGAGAAGTTCTGGTGGAACCGGACTGTATCCTTGGGAGGAGGGAAATTACTCTGCGGAACCGCGCCATTGGACAGGTGAAGGTGCAATGGAAGCACATTAGTCCTGAAGAAGCTACCTAGGAACTGGAAAGTAAGATGCGGGAAGCATACCCAAATCTATTCCAAGAGGTTGCAGAGGATGAAGAATAAGTAACATCGAGGACGATGTTACATTTTAAGGGGGTGTGTATGTCACATACCCAAATTTTGTAAAATAATGTTAATTGTTTTAATTATATTCCTAAGACATTATGTTAAATTTAATGATAAGTAGGAACTGATGACTCAGCAGAGTCAACAGAAGTGGAATGTAATTCAGAATATTTTATTATTAATAAATAAATTGTGGAGACAATAGCATGGGAGAGCTGTTAAAAAGAGGTTATTGGTCAAACTGGTGGATGGAACTAGGTGGAGGGCAAAAGACAAGTGGCAGCATCCTCAAACACTTCCTAAGTTGCAGGTGGCAACTTCCCTATAATTGGGGTCATGATCCCCCAAGAAAGTGGGATCAGAGCAGGTGGCTCATTAAATGACAACTAACCCAAAAAAACCTAGACAATCTTTTTAAAAATACCCAATGAATAGAGCTGAGGTTGCTCAGTATTTTTCCAGAGAAGAAACATTCAGGTGGAATGCTATTCAGGAATTCATTTGGGAAAGAAGGGAAAACAGTAAGGAAGTTTTTCTTAGAGGATTGCTGCAGTAACTTGGTTATTTACAGCTTGTTAGCTGGGAGAACTTACTAATAAGTTCTGGATTTATATTGAGTTTGAAGAGTGGTATCTGACTATTGCTGCACCTAGTTCCAGCCAGGGAGACCAGAGCAAGCTCGGGGGTCCTGAGGAGTCACTGTTTGAGTGATCTCCAGGAATTGGTAGGGAGGAACGACTTCCCATTGCTATTGTTGTCCCAAGATCAAGCAAGTTTTGTCACTCAACTGTCTTTGTTTAAATATTGTGAATGGTTGAATGTTATATTTATAGTGTATGATATAAGATTTAATTGGTTTAGTGATGTAAATGTTTTATTTATTAGAAATGAAATCTTTTAATGATAAAGAAAGACCCACTTTGTTTTTCCACATCTGGGTTTTACCAGACCGTACTCCAGCACAGGGGTAAATTTAAATAAGAATAGCAGGATAAGATTGTAGGGTAGTAGTTCCTTATCTATTTTTAGAAAAGATATTTCATTGACAGTTGTATGAGTTTTTAGTCATAAATTACTTCCTTGAACTGTATTTTTGCTTTCAGAAATTTTATATTGAAAAGAATAAACAGGAGAGTAGATTTTAGACTATATTCATTTACTATTAACCTACAGTTCTTTCTTCCAGATTGGAATAATTTTTATTACTGAATGTCTAATAATAAACTGAAAATAGGAATAGTTAAACACTGATTAGATAATACTGTCAAATCAATCTGGTCTAGATTTTATAAATGTTTTGTGATGTATTTCCTTTCATTATTTTCCTACTTTTATTTGGAACTGAGCCCAAATAAGTTCCAGAGCTGTTATTTTCTTTTTATTTAGAATAAGAACAAGGTTAATATTTGTGCTTATAAAAATAAACTCTGGATAGAGTATTTACATGCTGGATATATAAATAAATAATATCTTAACTAAGAAAAAACAAATTAATTACAACATAACATAGATAGTATAGCATAGATTACACAAAAATCAAATAACAAGTACTATTATTGATATATTTACAAAATAAACTAACAATAATATTGCAGAGGCTAAAGAAATCATAGAGGGATAATAAAGTCATTATAATAATAATAAGGTACTTTATTTATGCAATATAATAATACAATTACTATTAATATAAAGTAGTATTCTTATTACTGTAAGTGTATTCCAGATCTATTTATATTGTCTGAGTATACAAGTAAACTGACAGTTCTTAAATTTATTATAACGAGAAAGACTTATAAACCCTATATTATTAAAAGGGTATAAGCTATACATTGAAAATTACAACATGTTTATTAACAAGAAAGTTAAATTATAAATCAGTTACATAAACCCTAATAATAATATTATCTTTTAACAGTAATAAAATTAAATGCATTTCATGCAGGGAGAAAATAACAGAAGTACAGGATACTCATTTATTCAAGCTTAATTATAAATAAATAGTAACCCTAATTTTTGCAGAAGCACTTATTAACTTAACAGTAACTTTAAAAGAAAAGGAACAGAGTTGTTTTTCCTTCACTGTCAAATAGGGTTAAATCCTATAAAACCCAATTTATACAAGTAAAACAACAAGGCGGTGGAATTAAAAGCATTTACTCACAGTCGTGGTTTAAAAAAAAAAAACATAAATAAGCTTTCGAAACTTCTATAATGTAAGCAAGGAAGGAAAGCAGAAAAGGATTTCAGTAATTATTTACTTATATAATAACTTAGGGTAAAAACCCTAATCATTACAAAATATACAAAGGTATTGACTGTAAAAAGCCAATGCTGTAATGTTATCCCACGGCCGTACTAAGAATTTACGCAGGAAGGCTTATAGCCTGTTCTTTTAATTTAAACACAATAATAATTACAAAACAAAAAATTTACACTCATAGCCAAAGTTGGAGAGACCTGCTATAGAGCTAGGGTCATAACCAACGGTGTTTAATAGCAAACAAACAACCAAAAGCCATGAGGGTCTAGCAGGCCGCAACACGACCAATCCCTCATTACCCCATAAGGGTTTACACAAGGTGGATGAGCCATGGAGAAACTAGGGCTGACCGTGGCCCTTATCGCTACAACCCCGCACTCTTTATGTAGACCGAGAAGAGGAGCAGGTCATATCTGCAAATTGACATGCGACTGGTTGTTAAATACATATTAAAAACAAAGAAATGTATTTACATGATTTTAGCGTTATCATTAAAAGGAAATGAAATAATTCCCTTACCTTAGCAATGCATAGTCACGAACAATGATGCAGCGACCAACCACCAGCACGAGCAAGGAGTCTGCCAATCATTTGCAGAGAAACGACGTTACTACACTCTCAAAACGCTGATAGCAAGAAAACCCTCGAGCCATAAAAACTGAAGGAGAATGGTAAGGACTGGCACAATCAAGGGCTCGAGGTTAAATAATGGAGGCAGCGACAAAGCAAACAAGAGAACGAGTAACGCAGATGAGCAGAAGAACCATGAGACAGCCTTCACGTTGGTGCAATGGGCAGGATTAACCAGAGAGGAGGAGCCATGAACAGTCGCATCCTACACAAGTGAAGAGCGGCCGGATTTCTCTCACAGAACGATGGACCAGAGCCCAAAGGCGAGGGAGGATAATGAGTTAGGTCTTTGGAAAGACTCTTTTAAAACCAGCAACGCACGGCCCAAACAAAGCCACGTCGCCATGCAAATATTTGGTCACGGTGGGTTTGTTTCTATAGTTTCAATTGAGAAAATCATGAGGATCCAGCATTGACAAACCTCGGCTGTCTCCAAGGTTAAACCATAATCCCGGCCGAGTCAACCTATTATTGCAACATTATAACAAATGTTAGGTTTAATACGTAACTTTGTCGTGGAAACTTACTACCAATGCAAGGTTTAATAAGTCATGCATTACGTTATATTATATTGTCACCCATGCGATATAATTGAATGATAATACTAGGTTTATCGTGGGTACAACCAACTATATGGCAAGGGACCTTGTAATATGATGCTTTATTTAATAAACTTTGGAGTTAAGGAACACTATATCTAAAGTGGTAAGTGTAATAATTTTATATTATATATAACCTTGAAATGTCTAAGTAAAGACTTTAAGAAATATCTTTAGAGTAAGACTATAAACTTAAAAATGCAATGGACTTGGTTATGACTTGTTCATTCAGGCGTTTGACTACATTGTCATGTAACACTTAAAAGTCTTAATAGAATAAATTTTGTAACATAATTATAGGAGGGAGGTTAATACTTATAGTAAGTAAGAATATTATTTACAAGTATTTCACCTATACTATATTATATTTATGGAGTGTGCTAATGGTTGACTTTAAAGAGGTTATAGTTTCACCCATAGTAACTACGGTGTTATAATGTTAACCGTTATAGTCTTGTCTTATTCATCTAAGTTTGATAAATGCTTGTAAGAGGAAATAGCAACTAAATATTTTGATGAATGCATAAATGTCCTAAACTTAAAGTTTATTACATATGGAGGTGAAGCCATTTAAGAGAAAGTTTGTCGATGTAATAGTTAGACCTTGAAACTTATGTTGTACATTCTTTTAATGGTCAGAATGATAAGTAGTTTACAGCAGGTTATCCATCAAACCTAAGATAAGCTTAGTATGTGTTACATTGGTGGTAATGTAAATAAGAACTAGTGCATGAGTTTGAGTCTATCCCTATCTGTGGATAGTTTGATTTTAAAAGTAGTAAATTGTAAACCCCTTACTCATACACTTTACGAAGTAAGAGTATCTGTGCTTCCTTAAACATAAACTATTGATTTTCGTATTCTACTTGTAAACAATCCTATTTAAAGATATTTTAACACTAATGACTATGATAGATATCAAACAGTTCAGTAATCTTAAGAACTATAATTCTACCTTTACTAGAATGAAGAATAGATAATAGATTTTACCTCGGTAAGCATTGAGATGTGTTTAGCCATTAATGTCTTACTGAGCTTTGAATTGCAAACAAGCTTGTACTTGAGATTCTATAATTTTTTACTTGCAACAGCCAATCTCTTTACCTGTAATCTGTAAGGAAAGAAGAAACTTTCTGCATTAGCTCAATGGCTAAGTAAGCCTAGTTTTTTTTTCATGACAGCCCCACCTTATGTTCGCAAAAAGAAACAAGTCAGTAAACATAAAAGATCTGTTCTATCAATCTATGCAAATAACATATGAATGATTAATAATAAGTTGATAACACTTAACTAATTAAATGATTAGTTAACTACATTTATGTTAATATTATGTAAATTAAAAAAAAATATTTTTCGGAAAATTTGGGGTTTTGACAATATCTCTGAGGACTATATCCACCCTACTGTCGATGACGAACTCGGATGGTACAGTGCTAGCTCTGTGTCCTCTGATTCTGATGATGCTTTAGAAAATTGGCAAAATCCGCTTCATGAGGTATCTTTTAGGAAGTGTGTATTGATCACACAATCTGTACACTGTGTTACAATTGAGATCATTGAGCTGCTAATCTACGAGGGGCTACCAGAGTTGTCTGAATTCCTCCAAGAATTTCAAGAGAAATTGTTTGAACCATAGAGGTTGTTGGCACTAGAGGAAGCATTGAAGGCTACCCCATCACGCTAGTGGGTGGCTCACAAATAGGAAATCCATGAATGGGCATAGTTTCGACGATTGATTATGGTGCGCTTCGGTGACTCAGAGACCTATCCCACTGGGAGATATGATGGGTGGAATAACCCCATTGGTCATTTAATGGAATGTCATCCTTTGTGGGCATCGTGACCCAAGGATGAGTGGGTCCATGCTTTTGTTCATACTTTGGATGAAATGCTTAGATCCTGGTATCTAGCGGCAAAGCTGCGCAGAACCATAACTACCTGGGAGGAGTCGTCAATTTGCTTTGCATATGATTTTAATTTCCATGACGCTAACCCTGAGGTCCACAATGCACTCCAACTCATCCGCGATGTAGTATTGAAGGTTGTGCCACCTGCATACCATGTAGATCCACATGCATAGTGCCATATGCAATCCCTAATGATGTGCTACAATATATCGGGTGAACTTGAAGATGATGATGACATGAGGAATGCCAATATTCCGGAATAAGAAGGCAGTCACAATGTTGCAGCAGCGGACATACCAACTGACCCCATGAGTTAGCTGTTGAAGATCCGAAAATTTAACATTACGATAGAAGAAAACCTGAAGTTTGCTAATATTGGGGACTATTGGGACGATACGACAATGGCATAGATCACAGATCTGCAGCATGAGTTCCATGATCTATTTCCGACATGATTCTCAGAAATGAAAGGTATATTAGGGGATCTAGGGGAGATGAAAATACCATTGAAATTGGACATGAAACCTGTGCAATAGAGGTCATATCGACTGAACCCGCGATACAAAGAAGGTGTCAAAGCTGAGCTTGGCCTGATGTTGGACGTTGGAATCATTGAGAATGTTGAAGAGTCAGAATGGATAATTCCTATGGTGGTGCAGGACAAAAAGACTAGAGAAGTTCACATTTGTGTCGACCCGAGGAAGCTCAACGATGCCTGCCTACATGATTTGTTTCCAACTCCTTTTACAGATGAGATCCTTGAAGGGGTAGGCGGTCATGAGATGTACTCATTCACAGATGGCTTTTCGGGGTATCACTAGATCCAAATCGCAAAGGAATATCGACATAAGACCACATTCGTCACTAAATAGGGTTGTTTTCAACATACAGTCATTCCTTTTGGATTGAAGAATGCACCGGCAATATTTTCTTGGGTGGTTGTCACTGCGTTCAAATATTTCATTCAGAAATTCTTGCAGGTATAAATGGATGATTGGACAGTCTATGTTTTGGTTAGGGATCATTTAGCAAACCTGCAATTGATGCTAGAAAGGTGTCAACATCATCAAATTGCATTTAATTCAAAGAAGTGCATTTTTTGCGCGCCATTCGAAATAATGGTAGGACACATCATGTGCAAGCAAGGGCTGTTCGTCGACCCTACAAAGATTGCACTTATCCTTAGTCTGCCACCATCGACTAATGTAAAGATGCTTCGGGAGACGTTGGGACACACGGGGTACTATCGCAAGTTCATCAAAGGATATGCCATGATTACGGCCCCTATGGAGAAGCTGCTAAAGAAGGATGTTGCATTTGAGTGGAATCACGAGTGTCAGGGGAGTTTCGACACACTGAAGGCCAAGATGGTGTCGACGCCTGGTCCTGGTATTCCCCGATTGGAACAAGGAGTTCCACGTCCATGTCGACGCCTCTTTTGTTACGCTAGGGGTAGTACTTGTGCATCTAGGCGAGGGTGACTTGGATCTTCCAATCGCATCTGCAAGTAGGAAGTTGTCTTTTGCAGAAAGAAATTATACAACCATCAAGAGAGAGAGGGCTTAGACATGGTTTATGCCTTGCAAAAGTTTAGGCACTATCTGTTGGGTGGTCACTTCAAAATGTTCACGGACCATTCTACTTTGCAATACCTGGTCAATAAGCCTGTGTTGAGGGGAAAGATCTGTCAATGGATGCTACTTTTTCAGGAATTTGACTTTGAGATAATTGTGAAGTTAGGACTGTTGAATGTTGGCCCTGATCATCTGTCTCACATTGAGATAGGAGAAGAGCTTACCAATATTGATGATGGATTTCCCAATGCGCAGCTGTTTCGGGTAGAGATCACAGAGGACCATTATGCTCCAATCATTTAGTTCTTGGCAACTGGAGTTGCTCTAGAGGACCTGTCGACCAACAAGAAAAAGCAATTGGTAGTGAAAGATTCGGATTTCCAACTGATTGCGGGGAAATTATACAAACTTGGACCAAATGAGATCTTGCACCAGTGCATCTTACCACATGAGCAAGGACCTATTCTAGCATAAGCACATGCAGGAATCGCGGGAGGCCACTATGGAGGCAGGGCTACTACGCGTTGGGTTATGATGTCCTACCTTACATAATGATGCGACAGATTATTCACAAAGCTACGATGTCTATTAGTGCATCAGCAAACCATCATAGTGGGATGAGATGCCGCTTGTGCCATAGGTAACTCTACAACCTTTCAATAAATGGGCCGTGGAATTTGTGGGTCCAATTAATCCACTAGGAAAGAGGAATGGTGCACGGTACATCATTACAAGAACTAATTATTTGACAAGGTGGGGGGAGGCTGCGCCAATCGTGGATTGTACTGTTGCGACAGTAGCCAAGTTCATATTCAAGAATATTGTGACAAGGTTTGGATGTCTCAGAATATTGATGAGTGACTAGGGAAGTCACTTTATCAATCGAACCGTGAGAGCACTAACCGAGGAATGGCAAGTGCAACATCAGAAAAGCACACCCTACCATCCACAGGAAAATGGAACTATTGAGGCCTTCAACAAAATATTGGAAACCACGCTTACAAAGGTATGCAATACTAATTGCGATGATTGAGATTTGAAAATTCCAGCGGTACTATGGGCATATCGCACCCCTTGTAAAAGGTCCATGGGACAGACACCGTTCAAATTGGTATATGGGAAAGAGGCAGTCATGCCTATGGAATACATTGTTCCTAGTCTATGAATTGCTGCTGCGACAGGCATGGATGATGCAGAAGCATTAGAGGAACGCATCGCATAGTTGGTCCAGCTAGAAGAGGACCGCTTTGTCACAGGCTTCCACCAACATGTTGAGAAGGATCGACAAAAGGCATGGCATGATCGCCACATTAAGAACTAACAGTTTACACAGGGATATTTGGTGTTTTTATACGACTGTAAGTTCATGAAGCATCCATGTAAGTTACAGATGCACTGGTTAGGTCCATATCTTGTTCATTCAATTACTTCTGGGGGTGCAGTTCAATTACAACAATTAGATGGTGCAGTGCTGCCAAAACTTGTGAATGGCAGCCACTTGAAGCCCTATAGAACGGGGCCTAAGCCACACAATGCTTGAGGCACTGTGCAAGTAAAAAAAAAATAGTCTAGGTAGATGGCAGTGAGGTGAGCACAGAGGAAGAAGTTGCGCAAGGATAGCACTTAGTAGTGATGCGAGGGAGACCATCGGCAATAGTCGCAAGTCCGTGCGGTGGTCAATTCAATAATAAATACAGATAGTTAATACAGTTAGCTGGTGGTGCTTGATGAAGCGACAAACATTTATGACTGATCCGATTATTAGTAAGTTGGGATTGCCGGTGGATTTGGGGTTATTGATGCCATATTTGGTCATGATGGACACGGTAGATTTGGCAATGATGAGTTGGATCAGGCAAGTGATTATAAGAACGTGTAGGATGTGGGAACAAGGTATTGTTCAGTTGAGTAGAGTGAAATGTTGAGCTCAGTGCAGGAGTAGAATTGAGTGTGATAGGAAAGGAGTGAAATTTCGATTGCATTGTGAGGATTGCAGAGTGCGGCATGCTGTGCACTCCCGACACAATTGAGATTTCAAGTGAGTAGGAATCTCCCATCCGACCCACACGGGTTGAAGAGGAAGTCATAAGCATGCCAATCGGGTCCTCTTCGATCCCTAGAGTGAAGCAGAAGGCCCAAAATCCCAGTTCCACTCCGCCACAGAAGAGATACATACACAAGATTGCTAGGGCGCAAAGGGAAGACACAACATAGACCAGACCATCAAGATCAGGAGTTGTCAAGTCTGCGGTGCCTAGGGGCATCTCTATCAACAATATCCCAGGATATGTTGCTCCAATGCGACCAGGGGCGAAGTCGAGGAAGCTCACCAAAAATCAGAGGTATCCGCCGAAGTTGTCACCGCTACCAGAAGGTATGACTTGCTCGGTGGACATCATACCCGCCTTGGTTAAGATTAAGTATAAAGACCATGATTTGCTACTACTAAAGGACGTAGAGGAGGAGCCTTACCAGCCATTGCCTATGGTACCTGGTGCACCTATTCTACAGATTCCTCACCCATGGGCACAAGGCTTGGATAGGTCTATCTTGTTGGGGCTCATTAACATGCCTCATTTGGGAGATTGAACGAAGCAAATGCATGCGTCAAACAACTATTGGTGGGATGCTCTAGTTAGACGACCCTATTCTGGTCATAGTTAACCAAATTGATGACATTATGGGGTTACCAAAGGCAGGCAAAGATTCGACGCAGTATGTTAGAGGTTGGGATAATGACAAAAATCTTGCCTAGCAGTTGAAGGAGAGATTTGGATTGTAGCACGATGGTTGTGCCTATCGCATTGACAGTATTTCTGAGCGATCAACGTGTATTGGGGTGCACATTTTATCCAGTAAGATTGTCAGGAAGAATCATCATGTCCAATGCAATTCGGGTGTGGTTGTGTGTGCACAAAAATGCGCCGAAGGGGTGCAAATGAATTGGTCCCTATTTCTATTAAACCAGTTGTTAGAAGATGTTGTCACCGCTCAGCCTAGGGAACACAGTTTTTCCTACAGTTGGTTGTTAATTCTCATTGCCTTAGTTGCATGGATGGAGTCGAAGGACTACCAGCTGATGTCACTCGCTACGAAAAAGGTGTGCAAAGGTGGATGGTATCAGAACTTATGGTGGGTCACAGAACCTAGTTGACAACAAGACTATGCTGTCCATTTTTGGGTCTATTGGGAAGTGCTACAGGCCGCGACCATCAAGGTTCCATGCTTATCCAATGCCGTCGCATCCAAATATCATCAGATCATTCAGTTTGCTATTAGGCCTTATTCCATTTATATGCAGGCCTGAAGGGATCCAAATAAACAATGGCTACCTATGGCCTACAAAATCACAGATGCAGAATTGAAGGCCATTGTTCAAGATTGGCTAGCTGACTGGAGCAAACCTGTGAGCATGGAGGAGATCTCTACATGGCCACCAGCAGATGCCCCTGATGAGCCCGTCCAAGAAGGGAAAGATACCCATGACTCCGATGGAGAATCATTGACGGAATCTGATCCAGAAGCCCGACGCATGTTGGAGGAGTTACGCACTAAAAGATGCATGGAATTTGATGCTGGAAGTAGCTCCCACTCGATGATGGAGAACCAACTGCAATGGATCATCAAGGCTGTCATCGATGCATCTGATGCTACGGTACAAGCTATGCGCGTGTCCATTCAAGAAGGGTTCACTGTAGTAAGTAGAAGGCTAGATTCTATTTTTTCTATTGTTTCAAAAGCGACACCAGAGAAGGCTGTGATGTAGGATTTCCTGATGATTAGCACTGAGCTGCGGGCTAGGAACATTCAAGTTCCCTTGACTGCAATCGACACAGGAAGTACATAAGTGAAATCATTGCTACAGCCGTTCCTGAGCATTGCTGTCAATCTCAACAAGTCACCTGCCCAAGTTTTAGTGCAGCTACAGCAGGGTTCCGACCAGGAGTTGGCCGACAGGCAGAAGGAGCTTAGTGATGGATACGTGTAGTCACAGGAAACCACTAAGAAGCTACAGGAGGAAGCTGAAGAGCTGCAGAAGATCAAAGAGCAGCTTGCAGAAGAAAAAGCACAGGAGATTTCTGCATTGAAGAAAACGCAGGAGGAGCTCCAGCGGAAAGCCGCCGATGAAATCACTGAGTTAAAGAAGGAGCAAGACCGCCTCACTATTGAGAAAGCGCAGCTTTGTGCTAGTTGAGGTGAGGTTGAGAAAGTTGTTGACGAGGCCTATCAACACATCTATGAAAGCACGATGGAACTCATTGCCATCTCCAAAGCCAAGCGACTTGGGGAGGTGATTGCCCAGCTCCAGTTAACTAACAATCTGTTGAATTCTCTTATTTACCCCAACACGCCACCTGAACAGATTGTCGAATAGAAGAATATGATTGAGGAGTTTGCGGCCCAGTTTGAAGCTATGGAGCATGAAGCGAAGACGATCGCTGACGAAATGACACAATTCTAGCAAAGTGTCATCCAGGATGACCAAATAGAACAGTTGGCCAAGCAAGAGCGGGAAGCTAAAGCTCAGTTGACAATGTTGAATACTAAGAACAATGCCTCTCATGGTTCAGATTACGTGCTCTGAAGAGTTGAAGGACCTGCAGCAATGAGCACCCAAGCCCAAGAACATCAGTGCAAGTGCAACACTCATCTCGATGAATTCCAGGACATTGGCGGGAAGTTGGCTATGAAAGCAGTCATTGTGCTGCAGGCGGTACAAGAAGGTAGGAAGATGGTGGATGGCAAGGTCAGGGAGGAGCACCCACTGAAGCAAGACCTGCTAAATTGTCGGGACACAGTTGAATGAGTTCAGCTCTAGGTTCGAGAGATCTCACAACAATTCGAGGACTTCAAGACCAAGACGACGGAGTACACCCTGTCTACTTGACGTGGCTTGAGGACGAGCCACAAGACTATGTTGGGGGCCTGTTGGAANAGCACTGCGGAGGCTTCCCAAGCTCACACACCCCTGTAAAGGACCACAACAGCGCGATAGACGGAAGAATAACCATTTTTGGAATTCTTGATGCAATTTTGTACCGATTGACCACATTTTGTGGATATAGGTCACTAGTTTGTTAGAAGTTAGTTAGAAGTGGACCTTGGATGTAAAGACGCAAGCCTATATATAGAGTTAGAGTTGCAATAGTAAAAAACACAACTTTGTAGATAACTTATATTTTGGGTATTGAGATCTTTTAGCATCTGCATCTATCATGAGCAGTTTTTTGGCTCTGTTTGTGTCAACTGGTTTCTAGTCTCCTGCTATGGAAGTACTATATGATGCGAATCTATTGTGCAGAAGTAATATGACATGACAGATGTTTCCCTGAAGTGATCTTGTTTCTTATTTCTTCCTGTCTTTATGCTCTACAATGACAATGATGGATTTTTACTGTGTCTGTTATATGAATGAATGTTACTGCTGCGATGAATGAAGTAACGCGATCTATTAGCGATCTACTAGTTATGCCAATAAATATGTGATGAATGATGCGATTCTAATTAAACTGTCTCTAGAGTATCTGTTGATTATGAAGTTCAGTCCTTGATGCCATGCCCTCCCTTCTTACTACCGGAAACTTGGTTCCGACAGCTCTCCCTCGACATCTCGGGTGAGACTTCATTCACTCTGCGGGTGTTGCCGGGCGGGGTCAAACCTGTTAGGGCTGGTGCTTAGGGGGATCGAGCTGGTTCAGCATCAACATAATAGGAACCCCTGTCGATTAGGCTTTGTTGGTGGGTCGTGCCAACACTTGGGAGTTAATCTTCCGCTCCAATTTGACCATCCTAGATTCTTGCCATGAATATTGCTTCTCCATATCCTTGAAGTACATTACCCTCCATCTTGGACTCGAATTGGTGAGAAAATGATGCCAAGTGTAGTGGGGAATCATGACACATGTGGGATCCACACCCTCTTATGCGCCCTCATGACAAAGTGCCACCTTATTTTTGTTTTATTATCATTTATTTGACCCAATTAATGTGAATTTGTAAGTCTAATGCCAATTTGGGGTCTTGAGCTCCCTTATTCCAAGTATTAATGCTTCCACTCCAACCTAGGGAACTAGTAGGTTAGTGGAGTTTTCCATCATGACAATTTATTTGGATTGGGACATTAGTGCTAACAACCTATAAGCTAGCACCTAGTAGGAAGCTTATGACTTAGCAAGGGTCAAGATATCCACAGATTCACCGAGGATGAGTTCTAACTCAAGGGGGCACCTACCCGTCTAGTCTTATCACATCGAACCAAATGTCTCATAAAGGACTTGAAAACCTCTGTAGACTTTAGCAATTACATTGTTGCATGGAAGAGGTCCATTGTCCCACAAACAAGGGGGTCTCATACACCAATTTGGTGCCTAGCTAGGATGTGACTTTAAAAATAGATTATTACTATTAGAGAAAAAATTCATCAAAAACTTATACTTATTTTTCTAAACATTGAAGAATAGAAATTGAAGTAGTAGTTAAAAAATTGTATGAAATGGTCCTTTTTTAATCCAGAATAACAAAAATCAACTTTTTTGTTTGTTTTAAGTTTGGAAATAATTATTTTGGATTGATGGAATTTCATATATCATATGTTAACATAACACAATCTCATTGCAATATGTAAAACATTTAGTCTTGTTCAAAATGAAGCCTTAAAAATTTCATACAATCAAGATAATTACAACTAGAGCTAGTATTTATTTTTAAATATATGGGAATTGGTAACTAATTGCGATTACTTGGGTGATACTTATGTTCAAGTCCGATTGGTTGACACTATAAACCATATGTTAGTGCCAACAATCCACATACTAGCACCTAGCAAAAAAACTTACAACTTAGCAAGGGTAGAGATGTCGAAGACACATTGAGAACGAGTTCCCACTCAAGCGGGCACCTACCCTTCTAGTCTGATCACAATGTGCCAAATGTCTCATTGGGGATTTGAACCTTCATAGACTTCAACATCACATTGTTTTATGTTCAAATCTTATTGGTTGACACTATAAACCATAGGTTAGTGCCAATAATCCATACGCTAGAACCTAGTCGAAAACTTATGACTTAGCAAGGGCTGAGACATTCGAAGATGCATTGAAGACGAGTTCCCACTCAAGGGGGCCAGGGATGATTACAAGGAACCATACTTATTTAAAAGTGTATAAATGTTGGCGAATCTTATCAATTCTTAAAACAACAACTATAAAATGTTTGGCAATATTTTTCACAAAATATTTTAATTTCCAAGTATTTTATATCGTTTATATAAAAATTTGGTGATTTTTAGGGTAAAAAAAGTTTACCCCATCAAAATTGGGCGAAACAGGGCTTCAAAAAATGCAAAATGGTGAATCTTTTTTTGGTGAAAACCCCCTAAAAATAGCCCATGGGCTAAATTCCCCCCTAAAATTATCCTTGAAGGGGACACCTACCCTTCTAGTCTGATCACAATGTGCCCAATGTCTCATTGAGGATTTGAACCTTCGTAGACTTTACCCTCACATTATTGCATAGAGAAGGTCCATAATCCCACAAACTTGGTGTAGATTTATCTGAATTATAAAGAATTAAAAAAAATAGTAATTTAAAAACATTTTGAAATGGTTCATGTTTTTCAAGGACATTTGAAAAATTTATTTTTAAATTTGATGGAATTGCCTATATCCTATATTAATATAAGATAAGAAAATCTAGTTGCAATCTATAAAACAATTAATCTTCTTTCAAAATAAAGTCTTAAATTTTTCATATAATTAATTTTTAATGAGGTGCCTATTTGACTTTACTTAGTTATTAAGTCACCCCAACATTTTAGGACACGGAATCCATCATTCAAGGTTACGGATAGCTCCTCACAACAGACTGACTGCAGCGTTTCACACGCTACGCACTTTCCCACATTTGCAAAAATTCGGCTGTGGACACATCTGTCTTTCCTGTGGCTACATTAAAACGGGGGAGCTGCAAGCAGAGTGGTCGAGGTTAGGGTATAATGAATTGCCCGAACCTCTGATTGAAGAGATACTGGCACGGTTGCCAGTGGAATCTCTGTGTAGATTTCGCAGCGTATGCCAGGGATGGAATGCCCTCCTTTCATCAGCTAAATTCATAACAACTAAATGGGTGGAGGCACCTCCCAACAAGAATCCATGGTTGCTGGTACAAATTGTCTACTGTAATATGCCTAATTGTTGGGTTTACTGCTTCTACACACGGACGTGGGAGAAACCCTCCCGTATGTCCCTTTCCTTCCTTCAAACATATCAACCATGTGTTTATTGCCTTGGATCCGGAGCAGGGCTTTTCTTGGTGTCTCGTGATCTTGTCTGCAATCCTCTCACAAAAACGTCCTTAAAACTCCCTCCCATGTCATCAATTGGATCCTTGTATTCGATTAAAGGCACAGGTATCTTGAAAGGGGACGCCCACAATCGCCAGACGTACAAAGTGGTGGCTGTGGGCTGCTCTCTTCACCAGAGTGCTCACATAGTGGAAATCTACGATTCCGCTGACAAGTCGTGGAGAATTGCAGGACATCTGCCACGGGATGTCCAGGTACCGGAGATAAGGAGTTTGAAGGGGAAGGGGACGAGGATAGAGATGGTTTTCTGCGACAATTCGTTTTACTGTTTGGCAGATTTTAATGGGGTGTCGGGTGTTTTGGGTTTTAGTCTGATAGATGGGGCTTCCGATTTTGTACCCCTGCCAAACATGCCTAATAAGAGGAGCACGAGGCCTTACCTGCTTGCTTGCAGGTCACGGGTTCTAGTTACAGTCGGCATAATAGAAAAAGAAGAACGGGAGGAGCTTTTGCACGAGATGAATATATGGGAGTTGGAGAACGTGAATTCCTCCTCTTCGTCATGCTCGTCAGCATCAGGGTGGAAGGAGATTGCCAGTATGCCGCCATCCCTATGTAAGGGTGTTAACAGGATCCATTCCTTTAAGAATCGGCCATTTAACTATTGCAGAGGAGTGGGGGATTATGCCTGCTTTATATTCCTTGGACATGTGCAGGAGTTGGAGGTGGTTGTTTACAGTGTAAGTGAAAAGAGATGGAGTTCGCTTCCCAGCTGTTCTTTTGATGCCGACAAAGGCTATATGAGAGCTCTGAGCGTTATGGCCTTTGAACCCAGGCCTGGCATGAAGGTCACTTGAAGTGTAGAATGCATGCCACTGCCTTTATATTTTAAACTTTATTAGTCTGTTATTTAGATGTGAGATTCTCTCTGGAAGTTGCGGTTTCTGTTCTTTGAGTTTAATTGAAAACCTGCTTTTAGTTTGAAATGCAAGTGAGCACATATTTGAATATTTGCAGTTGCAGGGATTGTAGTATCTCAGTGTATGGTTTGCCAGATGTATTAAAAAGTTAAAAGAAATACACATGCGCGGATTCTAATCTCTGTGTCTGGTTTGCCGTATGTATTAAAAAGTGAAAAGAGGTACACATGCAGGGATTGTAATCTCAGTTGATGGTCTGCCAGATGTATTATAAAGTTAAAAGAGATACAAATTTAGCACTTGACCATTTTTAATTATATGTCACTGAGAGGCTCTGAAAAATTGTCTCAGATTAAGCCAAACCAGCATCCTTTGGGGATTCAAATTATGACAGAATTTCACCGAACATTCTATGTTTTTTTTGTTTTATAGTCAGTATAACATTATGTTACTAGAGAAAATTACATAGCAATACATTCATCTCAAAACCAGAGCTTTGTGGTTAGCTTGTCTACCAGCTCTGCTCACTAACCCTTCTATCTTTCAAGAACCAAAAACAGCCCTCACCCTTGGGGGGTAAAGATTTTTTAAAAGCATCTGCCTTGTCATTTCTACAACCTTGCTATATCGGCATCATTCGTTTCAGTTACAATGTTTTTATTTTAATATGTTAACCTGTTGGTAATGCTTGTAATAAGTATTTTGGAAATAAATTCTGTTGGAGTTTAGGAACGTTCCAATGTTTTGAGTGGACAGTATTGTTAAAGTGCTGTTAACATTCGTGAAGGCTGGAGTTTCAAGCAGCAGAGAGAAGTGTTAGAAAGTTTGAGACAGAGAGATGGCCACACTTGTTGCAGGAGTTCCTTAGAGATGTGATGCAGGAGCATCCTGCTCTCTATCCAAATCCAATTTCAAAGTCTGATTAGGCCTAGGAGGGGTCTTAAATTCCGAATTGATGGTTTTTGAACTATCACTTTGTAAACAAATGTAAAATATGTGATTCTAGATGATGGTGAGTCCATTTAAATGAGTCACTAGGTGAGTGATGTGTCATTAGATGAGTCATGTAAGCAAGCCATGTCAAATGGAGCGAGTCATTGAGATAGGATTGAAAGTTACTTAAAATAGATAACAGTTGATGAATTGTAGGAGATTGTTGAGTGTTTATTGGATCTGAACCAGAATTGATTTCAGAATTATGTTTGTATTAATATATGTAAGCCTACGAAGCAGAGATAGATAGGGGACAAAGATAGAGGACAGAAGCATATTTAGAGAAGTCGGTAAGGCCTGTAGGAGACAGAGGGAGGGTCAATTAAAGTTGTATCAGGCCTAAGGGTATTAAAACACAGGTTCTGAGATTAGTTTGTATGTATAGTTGCTACGTATGAATGCAAAAGCCTATTTCGGCTAAATATCTGTGTAAATTTATCTTTGTTTGAAGATATGATTTCATGAAATGAATGTTTGATTTCTTTCTTGTTAATAGTTGATAAGCCCGTAGGTGAAAGATGGCTTCTGAGAGGGAGGAAACATAAATCGATTGATCGAGCTTCTAATCAATCGAAGGGGAGAGCTAAATGAATAATCTGCTTCGGATTTCATGAATGATTAATGCATGTGCAGAGTTGTTGTAGATTCAGGGTCTACAGAGATCGATCACTGCAAGGATCGATGAGAACTGAGATCTAAACCTGTGTAGGTTTGGACAGACGAGATCAAGCGTAAGAAGATTCGGTAGCTGGGAGAAGTTTCGCAGAAGTATAGTGGAAGGAAGAACATTCCGCAAAGAAAGTCAGATTGACGATGGAGATTGGATCCGCAAAGATATAATGGTCAGAGATTGGATCCGCAAAGGAAAATAGATCAAAGGTCTAGATTTGCCTTGCAGAAGATCAACGGTTCGGACAGAAGTTGCAGGAGAAGATTTGTGGGAGTCGTAATTCGGAAAATGAAAAGGTGCATCCCGCATGTGGAAAGACCGTTGCAGGCACGTAATTGCGGGAGGTCCATTTTAATTGGAAAAATGTACGCCTGCATTTTGCAAGTTGCGGAAAAGGAGTTGCGAAAAGGTATTGCGGAAGGACTTAGTCAAACAGCTAAGTTTAGAGGTTCTGCTAAATTTAAAACCCAACTATTCCTGGAGAAGTTGATTCGAATTGGTTTACTGGTTCAATTTGGTGATTTGAATACAATACTCCGGTTCGGGTTGGCATCAAGATGGCATTGGATTTCAGAAAGTTTAAGACAGAGAGATGGCCACACTTGTTGCAGGAGATCCTCAGAGATGGCATTGGATTTCAAGAAGTTTAAGACAGAGATATGGCCACACTTGTTGCAGGAGATCCTAAGAGATGGCATGGGATTTAATCTCTAGAAACTCAAGATGAAGATGTAGTTGCTTAATATAGTAGAAGGGACTAAGACTAAGCCTTCCTAGGATGCAGATTTGATTAGTAAATAGGAGGCAAAGGAAGGCAGGGCTCGTTCCTGTATACTTTTAAGTTTAAGTGACAATGTTCTTTTTTATTTGTGCATAGATGAAATGGTACTGTATCCCTATATGTTTAGCCTTCTTGTGATCGAATGCTTTGTCATGGCTTTGGAACTTTGGCTGTCACACTTTATTATTGCTGGTTGAGCCTGAGTAACCTCAATGTCTCGTAGTAATCTTCTCTACCAAATCAATCCTTTTGCTGCTTGACATGCTGCTATATATTTTACTTCTGCGCTAGAGAGAGAAACGGTTGGTTGTTTCTTGTTTGTCCAAACTGGACCTCTACTAAGGATAAAACACGATTCTGTAGTTGATCTTTTGCTATCAATGTCCCCTGCCCAATCCATGTCACACAAACCTGTAAGATTCAAAGATGTTTCTGAAGTCCTATTGAATGTAATTCCATGCTTCACCGTACCTTGAAAGTATCTGAAAATTCTCTTAACTGCGGCCCAATGCTATGGTCCAAGATTGCTAAAAATTTGGCTCACAATGCTTATAGTGTATGCAATATCAGGTCTTCTAGAAACCATTGCATACATTTGTTGATGTATTTGTAACTTCGGAATGTATTCACTTGTATATCTTATGTATTGTACCTCAATGTTTATTCCAGGAAGTATCTGTAATGTAATTGAGTCATGTCATGCCTCGATGTTCCGATCGGGAGATTCAATAATGTAAACAAGTCATGTAAAGTCATAGAGTATAACCCTCTTTATTGATCAAGGGTTAAAGTCCCCGCAATTGTGGGGCCCTAGGGTTATTAGAATATCCTAGAGAAGTCTCCCCTAGTGAGTTATTGTCAAGTCGGGAATTAGTATAAATAGAGAGGGAGCCTCTCTATTTAACACACATTCATACACATTCACTCACACTTGGTTGTAGCGCATAACTGAGAGAGAGAGAAGCTAGGACAAGAGAGAGAGAGACTACTGCTGTCAAGAGATCATCTTTGTATCTTTGGGTTTTACTTTTGGTGCTGATTCTATCTCTGAAGAAGTTGCGGGGTTTTCTCCTTTATGGTTTCCCTAAGGAAAATCTTTGTGTTCATTGTCTCTTGTGATTGATTGCTGTGTTTGTTATTCTCTCAGATAAGATCCTAAGATCATATAGCTTAAATGTTAAAAATCTAACATGGTATCAGAGCTAACCTGAGAAGAAGACACTGTGTAGCTGCTGAAGCTAGGGCTTCCTACTATTTGGATCTCTCTCCACAGATTCTTAGCAAAAGGAGGTTGGGCTGACTCTCCTCTCTAGGGTGCATCTTTTTGTCGAAGCATACTCTGATTCTGAGCATTTTCAGTTTTTGACCCGACACTACTGCTGGAAATTTAGGCTTTCCACAGAAGTGGAATTTTTGAGTGAGCCCAGGCTTGGATTGATCTCCTCCCCAAAATCGAAGTTTAGAGATCAAGATCAAAGTTTTTGGTTGGGTAGAACTTCGGGAAAGTCAAACCCTAATCTGTTCCTGAACCAGAAAACCAGCTCTGCAAAAATTCAGCTCCAGATCCAGTTCTGACATTTTAACCTGGTAAGATTTAAATCTTTTGCATTTCCATTGAGGTTCTCTGTTAAAGATGTCTCATCATACCAAGCTTGATGAAAAGCTTGAGGGAGCTGATAACTTCCGAGCTTGGAAGTCTAGGATCTCCCTGGTCCTGGAAGAAAATGAGTTGGACTCTTACATCAATGAAGAGGTTCCAGTTCCAGAGGGAGATGAGGCTAAGGCCTTACACAAGAAGAAATTGGTCATGGCTAAGAGGATTATTGCTGATTCAATCAAGGATCACCTCATACCACAGGTGTCCTCTCTAAAAACACCTAAAGAGATGTTTGATGCCTTGACCAAGTTATTTGAAGGGAAGAACATAAACTGAAAGATGACTCTGAGAAACCAATTGAAGAATGTAAAGATCCAGAATGCAAAGATCATCCAGTCTTACTTTACAAGGGTCTTTCAGATCAAGGAACAACTGGAAGCTGTAGATGAAGAAGTAGAGAATGCAGAAATTGTGATGACCACCTTGAATGGTCTCCCTAGGGCATGGGACTCTTTCATTCAAGGGATTTGTGCCAGAAAAAAGCTAGTCAAGTTTAGCAGACCGTGGGAGGAATGCTCACAAGAAGAAGCTCAAATATCAGCTCGAGAAGAAAAGATGGGAAGTGAAGATCAAGCTCTCACAGTACAATCCAAGAAAAGCAAAACAGACCATCACAAAGGTAAGCACTCTCACCAAAAGAAAAACACTAGACAGTCTAACAAAGATTTGTTTAAGTACATTTGCTTTACATGTGATGAAAGAGGACACCTTGCAAGAGATTGTCCTAGAAACAAAGATAGATCTCACAAGAGGAAGGGAAACAAGACAAGACATCATGCTCATGCTGCAGAAGATGATGAGCCTTCCAAGAAGAGAATCAAACAAGACAGTGATGATTCTTCAAGTGATGAATAATATGTTTTGATTTCCGCTCTCACGGAAAACATCACACATGGAAGCAATGATTGGCTTATATATAGTGGGGCTTACAAACACATGATGGGATTCAAAGAATCATTTGTGAAACTATCAGAACATGAATCACCTCACAAGGTGAAACTTGGGGATGACTACCAATATCCAATAAAAGGTAGTGGAGAATCCTCCTACAAATTAGACTATGGAAAGTCTATGAAAATGAAGGATGTCCTATTTGTACCAGGACCAAAGAAGAACCTTCTCTCCATCTCTGCATTAGATGCAAAAGTTGTAAGAGTTGCATTTATAGATGGCGAAGTCATCATGTGGCCAAAAGGAAAGACTATTGACGATGCAGTAGTAATTGAAGAACAAGAGGGAGGACTATACAGATTAAAGGGCCAACCAGAACAAGCTTTGGTTCATGACTCAATAGAACCCAATGAACTTTGGCATAGAAGGGTTGCACATGTACACTATAGGGCACTACCACTTGCAAGCAAAGCTGTTGAAGGTCTTCCAGAAATACAAGCAAAACATGAAGGAGTATGCAAGGGATGTGCGGAAGAAAAGAACACAAAGAAGACATTTCCAAGTAGCGAAAGCAAGGAGGAATCTTGGAAATCATTCACTCTGATGTATGCGGTCCGATGTCATCCAGTTCATTAAGCGGGTATGTATACTATGTTTCTTTCATTGATGATTTTTTTAGGAAGACATGGATATACTTCATGAAGAACAAAGACGAAGTATTCAGCAAGTTCAAGGAATTCAAAGCCTTGATCGAAAACTACACAGAGAAGAAGATCAAGATTTTTCGATCAGACAATGGCGAAGAATTCACATCAAATGAATTCAAAGAATTATGCAAAGATTCAGGGATTAAGAGGGAGTTGACCACTCCATATAATTCACAACAGAATGGGGTTACAGAAAGAAAGAATAGAACGATCATGGAAGCTGCAAGGGCAATGCTTCATGATCAAGATCTTCCCATGCATTTATGGGAAGAAGCGGCTAAAACAACTGTGTATGTACAGAACCGTACTCCACATAGAGTACTTGAGAACAAGACAACTTAAGAAGTATTTTTTGGCAAGAAACTAGAAGTCAGTCATCTCAGAATATTTGGTTGTCCAGTGTACATACACATTCCAAAAGAAAAGAGGACAAAGTTAGATCCTTTAGGAAGGAAGGGTATATTTGTGGGATACTCTGAAAGCTCGAAGGCTTACAGAATATACTTCCTAGGATTCAAGAAGATCGACATCAATAGGGACATAACATTTGACGAAGACTCGGCTTACAACAAATCTAGAAAGAGACCTGCTAAAGAACCTGTAGAAACAGAAGTACCCAGCCTTCATGACACAACCATGAACAAAGCAATTCCAGAAGAAGATCGAGAAATAGAAGAACCTCAAGAACCTGTAGATCCACCTCAGGAGAAGAATCCTCACAAGAGGAAACCTGCTTGGGTACGAGAAGCTATCCAAGGTGCAGAAAGATATGGGGCTCTAGAAGAGATACACAGAGAAAGGAAAATAAACAGGTCCTGCTCCGGTTATGTAGCCCTATTATGTGACTTCATTGATAAAGAACCTTCCAACTATGAAGCAGCGGCAGAAAAGAAAGAATGGAAGGATTCTATGATCGAAGAGTATCAATCGATCATGAAGAATGATGTTTGGGATGTTGTCCCAAGCCCAGAGGGGAAGTCTGTTGTGACTTCTAAATGGATCTATAAGATCAAGCATGCTGCAGATTGTAGCATAGGGAAATATAAAGCAAGATTTGTGGCTCATGGTTTCTCCCAGAAGGAAGGAATAGATTATGAAGAAACTTTTGCTCCTGTAGCCAAATATACTTCCATCAGATCAGTACTTGCTTTCGCTGCAGTAATGAAGTGGAAAGTACACCAGATGGATGTCAAGACAGCCTTCTTGAATGGTGTAGTAGAAGAGGAAGTATATGTGGAGAAACCACTTAGTTTTGAGACACATGACAAAGAGACTCATGTGTGTAAGTTAAAGAAAGCCTTGTACGGTTTGAAACAGGCACCTTGGACATGGTACAGCAGAATTGACAGCTTCCTATCCAGTTTGGGCTTTACCAAGAGTAAAGCGGATTCCAACCTTTACTACAAGGTTGAAGAAGGGAACCCAGTGATACTCCTACTGTATGTAGATGATCTATTTGTAACAGGTGAGGATGGGTTGATTGCTGATACAAAGAGGAAGCTTGCTGTCGAGTTCGAAATGAAGGACTTGGGTATGATGCACTATTTTCTAGGCATGGAGGTGTGGCAGAATGCAGATAGAATTTCCCTGGGACAAGGGAAGTATGCAGTAGAGATCTTGAAGAGGTTCGGGATGATGGACTGCAAAGCCATGACCACACCTATGGCATCGAACTTGAAGCTATTGAGTGATGCTTCATCAGAAGTGGTTGATGCTGTGATGTATCGTCAGATGATAGGGTCCTTGATGTACCTAACGAATACAAGACCAGATATTTGCTTTGTTGTGAACACATTGAGCCAGTTCTTGACAGATCCGAGACATGTTTACTTGATTGCTGCAATGCATGTTCTGAGGTACCTAAAGGGTACAATTGATTATGGGCTCAAGTATGAGGCGAATTAGAAGATTAACCTGGAAGGTTATGTGGATTCAGATTGGCCAGGCAGTGCCATTGATAGAAAGAGCACTTCAGGGTGTTGCTTCAGTATGGGATCAGGTGTGATCTCCTGGTTTAGCAGGAAGCAATCTTATGTGGCACTGAGTACAGCCGAAGCAGAGTATGTTGCAGCTTGTTCGGCTAGTTGTGAGGCAGTGTGGCTAAGAAAGCTACTGTCTGATTTATTTGATCTCCAGATGGATGCTACTTGTATATATTGCAACAACCAGAGCTATGTGAAGTTGTTGGAGAATCCAGTGTTCCATGACAAGTCAAAGCATATCGAGATCAAGTATCACTATATCAGGGATATGGTGCAGAGAGGAGCAGTGAAGCTCTAGTATGTTGTGACGGACGAGCAGATAGCTGATGTACTGACCAAACCATTAGCCAGAGTAAAGTTTGAGTACTTCAGGGAGAAACTTGGTGTTCTCCAGATCGAGGTTCCCTCCAAAGGGAATTGATGTGTCCGTTGGCCTTTTTGACATGGTGGAAGGTTGAGCTTCACATGGTCAGATGTAAGTGTAGAGATGCTCTGATGTGATTGTGGGTTGTGTTACCACATGATTAGCGCAGAGATATTCTGATGTGATTGTGGGATGTGTTCCCACATGATCAATGCAGAGCCATTCTGATGTGATTGAGGGATATGTTCCCACATGATCACATATAAGTGCAGAGATGCTCTGATGTGATTGTGGGTTGTGTTACTACATGATCAGTGCAGAGATATTCTGATGAGATTGTGGGATGTGTTCTCACATGATCAGTACAGAGCCATTCTGATGTGATTGAGGGATGTGTTCCCACATGATCGGATGTAAGTGCAGCGCCTTTTTGACATGATGAGGTCGGATGTAAGTGCAGTGCATTTCTGATATGATGAGGTCGGATGTAAGTGCAAAGCCTTTCTGACATGATGAGGTCGGATGTAAGTGCAGAGCCTTTCTGACATGATGAGGTTGGATGGAAGTGTAGAGCCTTTCTGGCAAAATGAGGTCAGATGTGAGTGTTGGGATTTTTTGACATTGGTTTTGGATGTGTCTCTCCCATGGTCAGATGTGAGTGTTGGGCATGCCTTTCTGACATGGTTCTTGGATGTGTTCCTCCCATGGTCAGATGTAAGTGCTAGGCGAGCCTTTTTGACATGGTTCATTCCATGGTCAAATATAAGTGCTGAAGATGATGAAGACCTACATGAAGGCTAGGCCTACAACCAGCATGAAAAAGGGCTGGCTCTGTAGAACTTCCTGTGATGAGTAGAATTGAGATAGCACCAGTGATGATGACCCAGTAATGATCCAGCAGTGACGATCCAGATTAAGTGATGATCCAGATTTGATGATGATCTAGTGATGATCTGTAATGTAATTGAATCATGTCATGCCTCGATGTTCCGATCGGGAGATTCAATAATGTAAACAAGTCATGTAAAGTCATAGAGTATAACCCTCCTTATTGATCAAGGGTTAAAGTCCTTGCAGTTGTGGGGCCCTAGGGTTATTAGACTCTCCTAGAGAAGTCAGCCCTAGTGAGTTATTGTCAAGTTGGGAATTAGTATAAATAGAGAGGGAGCCTCTCTATTTAACACACATTCATACACATTCATTCACACGCAGTTGTAGCGCATAACTGAGAGAGAAAGAGAAGAAGCTGGGACAAGAGAGAGAGAGACTACTGTTGTTGGGAGATCATCTTTGTATCTTTGGGTTTTACTTTTGGTGCTGATTCTATCTTTGAGGAAGTTGCAGGGTTTTCTCCTGTATGGTTTCCCCGAGGAAAATCTTTGTGTTCATTGTCTCTTGTGATTTATTGCTGTGCTTGTTATTCTCTCAGATAAGATCCTAAGATTATATAGCTTAAATGTTAAAAATCTAACAACATTAGGCTGTTGACAACAGTCTGATATGGAACAGTTTTCATAATGATGGTGTCATCAACATATAAACCTAAGTTGATCACCGACTCACCAATATGCTTGATGCAGACTTTTGAATCAGCATTGCAACTCATATATCCTTCATTTTGGAGAAACCCATCCATACATTCATATCATACTCTTGAGGACTGTTTCAGTTGCAATGTCTTATTTAGTTTGCAGACCAACTGCTCCTTTCCTGCTCCTTTCCATATAAATTTCTTCTTTTAAAAAACCATTTAAAAATGCTGTTCTTATATCTAGCTGATGTACATGAAGATTTTAGGCTGTTGATATTACGAATAGAACTCTAATAGATGTTATCTTGACTACAGGTGAGAAACTGTCATGATTATCCAAACCTGCAATTTGGGTGTAAGCTTTCACCACCAAACGAGCCTTGTAGCGGTCTATCGATCCATCTGATTTATACTTTTGTTTAAATAACCATTTACACCCAACTACTCTTCTTCCGGGTGGTTGACTTGTGAGTTCCCAAGTCTGATTTTTTATGAGTGATTCATATTCAGCATCCATTGATTGCTTCAATCTGCTGCATGAGTACTTTCAAGTGCGTCTTGAATAGTGAGCGGTTCATCAATTTCTAGATGAAGTGCATATGACTCTAATGCTTTTTGAGTGGGCTTTCAAGGTCTTGTTGATCTAAAAAGTTGCTGCCCTTCTTGTACATTTTCTGTGCGTTGATCAGAACTCTGTTTCCCTCTATTTTTTTAGCTCATATTGCTGTATTAAGTGAATAGATGATGAATAAAAAGTTCTGAGATAGTTTTTGTTTGTATTCTACAGATGCTCTGTTTTCTGTGTAAAATTTTCACCTGTTTTTAGAATCATGTTTTTAGTTTCATGGTATCAGAGCAGGTTGGACTGAATTGTTAAAGTGCTGTTAAGATTCATAAGGTTGGAGTTTGAAGCTGCAGAGAGAAGCCTTTTGGTCTTTTGAACTTTTAATCTTTTGATTTTTTGATCATTTTAATCTTTTGATCTTCTAATCTTTTGAGGTCTTTCCTTAGTGGGCTCTTGGACCTTCACTGGTGGGCTCTTGGACCTTCATTGGAGTTCCATGACCTTTGGTGTTTTGATCTTTTGAACTTCTAATTTTTTGTTTTTTTAATTTTGTTAAGCTTTTGATCTTTTAATCTTTTGAGGTCTTTCCTTAGTGGGCTCTTGGACCTTCATTGGGGTTAGCTCCTTAAACAAGTCACCTTGGACCCTTCTCTTGGTTTCTATGGTTCACACGTGCCAACTCAAAGTGCATCATCATAACTAAGGAAGATTATTCTTGTTCACCAAGATCACGTGCTAGGTACTTCAACAAAGGGTGGAAAGTCCCTTGAAAAGGTCCCATAGGCTACTGACCAAGTGCCACCATTCTCCTAGAGAATACCTCACAGCCCCAGGCTGAGCTTCAGTCCAAGACTGGAAACACAATCTTGGTAAGTGACCAGGTGCCTCAATTCTCCTAGAGAATGGTTCTCAGCCCCAGCCTGAGCTTCAGTCCAAGACTGGAATCAAATTCTTGGTAATTGACCTGGTGCCTCCATTCTCCCAGAAAATGGCTCTTGATGCTACTCAAAAATCAACATCAACTTCGCATTATCTACTCTTTGCCAATCATTGATCTGGTAATCTAATTTTTTTGTTGATCAGAAACAACTGATTATAGGATTGACATCCTATCTTGTCTATTGGTTATTCCATTACTATTGCTTATTGATTTCAAAGTAATTGCAGTACGAGTTCAAGACTGAATTTTTGGGCATTCTTCTATTTTTTTCAGTAGTCAGCTTTGAAACTGAGTTTTTTAATAAATGTCTACTTGTTCTATCCTTATGTTAACACCGGAATCTGGGCTACTTTGAATCCTGGATGTCTAGTCTTTCAGAGCGAGTTGAGTTGATTGATTCGAGTCCAAGTATAAACTTGAGGTTGAGACATCCTATAATACCGTTTCCTGAGAAGAAGTTTGCAACACTGATTGACATCAGCACTCCACATTTTTGCTGACATGGTGAGATACATAATATAGCTCCGCGCATTGTAAGAAACCATGATGGAGGCAACAGGTCTACCCAGCCATTACATAAACAGTTTGAGACAAGACACGCCGAAGTTGATGCTAGGGTACAGTTGGATCTCCAGGTGCAGCCATCGATGCAGATAATTTCCATCAAATAAAACATCAAACAAATATGTTAGACCATGAACTATATTCGCCAGATGCATTTAAGTTGCAGGATACTTGAAAATTTCATTTCATACATGTTGTCTATCTTGACCTTTGTGAAGTGAATTGTGTGAGAGACAGGAGGAGCCACAAGAGGCTGGGAGAAATAGGAGCAGTATAAGCACTAACCAAAACGCCCCCAACTCGCTGGAATCTGGCAAACCAAATCTTTCTGAAATAGCAATTTGAAGTGTTCAAATCGTAATTTGGGCGATCTGGTTAGTTTAACAGTCGAGGATTTAGTCTGGACAGGCAATCACGATTGCTGAAATAACAATTTCCAACAACAATTTTGACCATTTTTATTAAAAATTCACCGAAAAGCCATACGTTTTAGTTGTCTTTTATCCTACTCGGGAGAAATAGCATTGTAGGGAGAAATAGCATTGAAAGCAGATTCACCGCAAGAGGCTGGGAGAAATAGCCTTGAAAGCATATTCATATAATGGAGTAGAGTCAACAATATAGTGATTCTATTTTTACCAAAAGAAAGACTCGTTTGCAATTACGACATATAAATATTCATTACAATTCGAGCCATGTATATTGTACCAACGGCAAGAAACATTTGGTCGGCAGGACCAAGAAACCTGTCCCTCGCAATTACATGCGATTCTAAGTTCTAACAATTTTTTTTGACTAATAATGTTCCTATGCAGTCCGATAGTTGAATATTCGCTTTCTCTGGTAGCTCAATCTCCTCAACTTCTCCTTTGATCATTGTTCATTGTTGTATGATGGCTTATGCTGAACCAAAGATGGATTTCTGGAAGCAAGTCTGCATGCATATTCTACCATTTTTTATGTTTCCACAACATAAACATGCTTTGCACCAGCCTGTGCTACAAACAGTGACAGAACTCCACTTCAAACCCCTACATTAACTACAACATGACCATGAAAATATACACGGTTTCCATTATAGTCGCATAGTACGAAGAAGCAGCACATAATTGTCGAATTACAGTTTTCAGAAAAAGTCTCAACTTTGTTATTAGACTTGTTAAACTCGCAACGTAGATCACTTGAATTATTGTCCGACTTCTTTAATCATGAAATGAAGAATTATAGAAAGCCTGTGTTAGTTTCCCAAGCTTACGATCACCAAAACCTGTAGAGTAGACATGTTTGAAAATGGAGCATGGTGATGCTGTTAGTACGGTGCCAAGCATAAAGTTTGAAGTGAGCCCTCAGTGCCTGGATTGGTAAAGCCGTCCTTCTTCCATAAAAGTTTTACGCTCCTTCTAGCTGAACGACAACCTGTAAATTGATGTAACATACCTGCAACTGTATTAATGGCTACCATATGTCAATTTAAAATCCCCTTACGTGAGGTGCACTACTTTATGCTAACAAGGTTACTGGAGGTGCCATCCATGAGAGGAACCAGTTACCATCAGTAAGTGATATCCTTGCGATGGGTCTATCACACTTTAGCAAGCTCAGGCAAAGACCACAAGCTTTTAAATTTTAAATGGTAGACCTGAAGTTCCATTAGCATCAGATTAGGGTACATCTAGATTCTAGAGTCTACAGAGGAGAAGCTTTCAGTTTCATGAAATAACCGATGATGAGGAAACGTTAAATACAATGTTTTCTTTAACAACTAAATTTATTTCAAAGTCTAGCGTATGACAATTCAAACAGGGAATATCACTAAATCAAGATACGACTTCTAAAAGCACAAATAAGATACTATAACAATTACTAGCCAAGATGGACTATAAAAGCAAGCTAAATTTTCATGACATACATTGTTGGGGTTTCATGACATACATTGTTGGCGCTTCGGAGGGATTTCCTTTCAAGGAGATATTGACGATACAGTCGTAGAAGAGAATTGCTAAAAGCTTTGTAACTCATTGCCACACTTTCAAGATGGATGCAATTGTTTTGGACGATATTTGTAGTGGGTGGGCTTATAACCATTGCAACAAGTGTTTGTTGGCACCATTATGTGTAGGGTTGCAACAATAGGTCCCTCAAGTTGGAGCTTATGATCCATGGACAGATGGGCAGTCTTGGGCTTTGTAATCCTTTGACAAAATTACAATTGTGTAAAATCCAATGTCTGTAAGTTGAGAAAAGCAAACTTGAGGTGACATGCATTACCACATAATGACTAATATATATTAATGTTGCAATAGATAGTAGATAACCATTAAGCTTACATTGGATGGAGCATAGCATTTATGACCAAGTAAGAGGTTTACATTGCATTGAATATAGTGTTTATGGCCAAGTTTAGACATATTACTTCACACACATGATCTATCTCCAAATAAACATATTACATATGACATTTTAACACATGGATATTTTTACATTATGAAATTTGAAGCATACATTTTATGTGACCCTCTAAAGACTCCCAATTGTTGGATGCTTATGGTGTCATCATGCATAATGTCGATCCTATTTAATATTGAGGACATAATCATCCCACTAATCAGCCCATTCTCCTTATTCCATGCATACCCCCACCCTACATTCCCTCTTAATAATCATCCCACTAATCAGCCCATTCTCCTTATTCCATGCATATCCCCACCCTACATTCCCTCTTCACCTCTGTGTTACCTTCGTTCCCATGGTTTATTAGGGCACTCACAGCTGTCCATAGCCATTGTTGATTGTATTTGTTTTTTCCTATTGTACTTGATTGGCAGAGTCATTCCTTCTCCAAAAAGCTAGAAGGGAGGGTTGGGGAACCTGAGGGAAGGGGCTAGGTGGGGAGGAGGTCGCCGTTGTCCCCTTAGATCTATGTAAACTAATCAAGATAGCTTAAAGAAATAAATAAAATTATGGAGAAGGTATAAAATCACACACATTAATAAAAAAATAAAGTTTTAAGGCATAAACTAGACCACTAATGGCAAGATCTCCTTACCAAGCAAGTACCAAGATTTTTAAATTCAAGACGATAATAGAACGAGGGATCTTTCATGTGTAAACCAAAAACAAAGTGCTAGTCAATTCGAACTTTTGATCATGTATGTTAAAGGTGCTATGTGTTGTAACGTAACTAATGTCACCACAAGGATGAAAATTGGTTTAATTGAACACAAAATTACCAATAAGGAATTTGGAATGATATTATTCAAAAGAAACTTGAATGTTATGTATCATTTTTTATAAAAGGGCTAAAGCTTAAATTATTACTAATCTAAATTGTAGATAACAAAAATATATTGTGTACCAAAGATCTTATGGATGTCATACACATTTGGTTTTGTTAAACCTTATCTATTGCTATTAACAAATATTATTGCAAAATAAATAAGTTCAACAATACTGGAAATCAAAACAATTATATGTCTCAACATTGTTGAGAATGGTGCAATGTTCCTCACATGTGGCTATGGCGAACTAGCATTGTTCATTAATGTATGTAACTAAGGCCAAATTATTATCTTTTGTTATAATACTAAGGGTTTGGTTAAAGTCAACTTGGTCAACTTGTTATGTGGATCCATAACTCGTTTTGGAGAGGGTGTTATACCCCTTGAGTTGTGTATAAATACACACTCACTAGTCATTTATAATATCATCTTGTGATCTAGCTTGATGTGTCATCCTCTCTAATAAAATGATTTTACCTAAGGGTATGTACATCTTTGGTATTATTTATTGTTTGTGGGTTAATTTCTCGTGTTCTTGGTGATTCTCTCTCTATCATTGTTGTTTTGGAGTTATCTTAGTTATTTGCATATTTGTCTCTCTAGTGCATTTGTGCTATGGCATCTTTTCTTTCTAAGGAGTGTGTTTCCTCAGTAATTTTATTTTCTAAGTAGTGTGTTTGATCATCCTCTCTCTTTTATGGATCAAAACATAGTATTAGATTAGGTGTGAACCCAATGAAATCACGAGAGAAGAGAAAAATAAGATATGGTGCCCTTTAGTGAAATATTCATATTGATGATTAAAGATGAGGACACAAAAAACTTGTAAGTAGTGTATTTATACACAACATAAGAGGTTGGGGTTCCTTTCCCCAAGAGGGTTTTATGGGCCTACACAAATGCCGATGTTGGTTTTAGCCACCAAGAATAATATAGAGTAATGTTGATTAGGTTAACTATTAAACTATAACCTAAAAGAACAATAATGAGGGTCCTTAGCCATAATTTCAAGTAAATGTAGGTGAATATTACCTTCATTTCAACATACACCCCAACTACGCCACCCCACCTTCCCCCTCCCCTCCCCTTCCCCAAATTTTGAGCACAAGGAAATGGAGAAAGATGATAAAGTACAAAAGTAGGTGTGTGTGTACCCAACACATGAGAGAGACAATAGTAGTTTTAATAAGAGAGTTTGTTTGTGATGACCAAACTAAATCCAAATGTAGGAGGGTTTATGATAATTGTAGTTATAAGAGAGTGGGTTTGTGATGACCCATCTAAATACAATTGTAGGAGGATTTATGACAATTGTAGTTGTAATAAGAGAGTGGGTTTGTGATGACCCAACTAAGTACAAATATAGGAGGATTTATGACAATCGTAGTTATAATAAGAGAGTGGATTTTTGATAACCTAGCTAATTTCAAATGTAGGAGGGTTTATGAATACACAACCATCAACATATAATTGTTCAAATCCTAAAGAATTACCACCATTGAACTAATCATCATCAGGGGGAATATGATCAGGATCTATCCATTCCATAAAAAATGTTGTAAATAAGCATAAATGCAAGATATAGTAGGTACACAAGTGGGTAGGCATACCTAACTCAATGAAGAGTCAGCTATAGATGGAAGAAGAGAGTGGTTTTGTGATGATCCAACTCAACACAAAAGGGACCCAATAATCCTCTTGAAGAGTGTTTCCATCACACTCCATATGTTTTGGAAAATATTTCTAATGACCTATTCATTTGATGGAGGATGGAAAGGAAACACATGACAATATATTGCACATCTACTAGAAGAATAGTTTCACTAACATCGTCATCTGAAGAGGTGTTAGAAGTAACATGTCATGAGGAAGAAGAGATATGGGTATCCAGCTCTAATAAGGTCTATTGTAGCTAAAAAGAGAGTGGGAAGACCCAAAATGGTTACATTTGCTGAGAATGAAGCTTGAATATAAGATGAGACTAGGATTATAAATATCCAACTTCTTCCAAAGAATTAAAGAATGATCATGGCCAAAATATAAAAGATAGTGAGTTTATGAATAACTAGCTCAAATACAAGTGAGAGTTGCTATATGGATATCCAACTTGAAAGCATGATTGAGTGTCACCAAATAGATGTGAGAGGGTTAATGAACCCACCTTGACATAGGGTTTCCCCTAGGCACAACATCCTCCTCATATTTGGATATGAATCCATGAAAATAAAGCATTAGATTGAACCTTCCCCCTTGAATGCTAAATTTGGGCCATTTAAAGATATAAACTCCCCAAAACACCACAAGACTAATACCATCTTGGCTCCATAAATGAGCAAAGATGGAATTTGGAAAAAATATGAAAGAAACAATCATTGAATGCATTGGATATAGTATGTCTCATACATACGAATATCAAATGTGGAAAACCAAAATCCAAATCACAAACAACCTTTAAAATGCATAATTAAAGAGCATCCATCATACACATAAACACATAAAATGTAAGCAAACCATAAATGGACAAGAACTGATAACTGAGTTCACCAGACCCCCTGGCTATGTCTCCGGGCCTCTTCCAAATGGAAAGGCCGATAGATAAAATCTTCAAATGCTTACAAAATGTGTATTCTGAAAAAACTTATGAGTTATGTCACTCAGACACAGAAACAGACTGCACCACTGTGTTCCTCTTGAAAGATCGAGAAAAATGAGTATAAACTTGACCTCGTTCTCCTTAGGCCTCCTCTAGATCGCAAATCAAGAAAATCAATCTACACAAAAAGACAAAAATACTAAATGTTTTGTACTTCATCTCGGGAACTGTGCCTGTACTTGTTTGCAAAACCTTGCTTCCGAAATCTGAACTCCCGCTGCAAAATTCCGTGGTCTTTATAGGCCAAAACAATTGGTTTTGGGTCACGGGCCATGGGGCGACACGCCCATTTTGCAGCGTGATCGCCGCGAAAGGTTAATATATTATTGTGCCTTTATTTATAACGATGCACTGGTGTGTCGCGTTGGTCAAGCCCGCGGACCTCTCCGTACCACCATGTTTTGTTACCACGTGATATACCTCGGTGGCATTGGTAAAGTTTATAGCACATATGATAAGGTTGGCGCGTTTATTGGTTTACGGTGGAACATATTATATGGTTTTATATGTCATACGGTTTGCTTGCCACATTTATTTGGTGGAAGGTTGACATAATATATGGTTCGTAGCTAAGGTTTAGCATACACTTAAACACCAAGGGGGCCTCAGTGTTGGCTAGGTTGAGGGCTAAGCCCTTGACCACCCACTTTTGCCAAACTTGTTTGACCATATACATTTATGGGGTCATGGTGGCCTTACCATAAGGTTTGGGTTCAATCTCTATACCCCCCAAATAACATCTTTTAACCATTTTCACCATTTTTTTACCACTGTAACCATTTTTGACGAAACTTTAAACTTGAATATCTTCTGTGTTTAGAGGTCTTTTTTCACGAAACAAGCGTCGTTGGAAATCTGCTAACGAGCTCTTTCATTTTGTAAGCATTTATTTCCCTTTTGAAGACTTTAACTTCTATAGACTTTGAGATGATCCACCTGTATCAATTAGAGAGACTCACACCACCATTGTTGCAGGGAATTTTGGTGTTGGGAAGACAGTTTCCAAGTTACAAAGGTATGTTTATTAGCCTATAATGAAAAACGGTGTAGCTTGGTTTATTAGAGGATGCATACTCTGTTGTACAAGCAAGCCTGGTGATAGGAATCAAGGAGTCTATACCATCCCTTACCTGATCCTACAAGACCATGGGAGAGCATCTAAATGGATTTTGTGGGTGGTCTTCCAATATGTTGGAAGGGGCATGACTATTTATTTGTGGTAGTTGATAGATTCAACTAGATGTGAATTCTTATTCATTGTGAAAACACCATCAAGGGACAAGAAGCGACATACATGTTCTTTGAGTGGATTTGGGTTCACTTTGGGATACCAAGGAGCATCGTCTTAGAAATGGATACTAGATTTCTCAGTTCCTTTTGGAGTACAATCTGAGAAAAGATGGACACTAAGTTGAATATATCTATGACATTCCATCCATCAAAATATGGGAAGACATAAGGGTGCATCCATGGAGGCGGGTTACAATTTTTGGTAAGGCAATTTCGGCAAAAAAAAAAGCATACCTCGATTGAGATTTTATTAAACCCTCGATCAAGGTCATGTTAAACCCTTGATCAACATTTTGATAAACCCGTGATCGAGGGTTCAAGACCTCGATCGAGCACCTCTAATCGTCATAACTATAAATAGGCAACAAACCCATGATTTAATTCACTTCATTTGTTGGATAGAAAAGGGTCATTTATATTCATTTGTAGATATGGGTCGCAGAGTAATTGAGTCATAGATGTGATTGATCACATTTATGACTCCAATTACTCCATGACTAATATCTACACATAAAATCTAGAGGAAGTGGTAGTAGTAATTGTTTTACTTGTTTTTTCTTCAATGTATGTACTATTACCCACTAGTATCATTCTTCTAGTCGAAATTATGTTTTTTAAAATTTTATTATCATATAATTCTATGTTTGATTTTAATTGAATTCGAAGACCTTGTTCCCACGAACAATACGATATTTTAAAAACTTTGATTAAAGAAAATTTTGGGTGTCCATATTCGTTTGCACACACAAATATGGTCACTCGAATATTTTTTTAGTTAAAGTTTTGAAAAGCTCGATTAAGCTGCTAGCTCGATCGAGCTTTTCTCTAACCACACATAAACATTCAATAGAGGTATTTAAAAATACGTGTAAAATCTTGATCGATGGTTTTAGAGACCTTGATTGAACTCATAGCTTGATCTTGACATTGTATTTCCATATGCATCATGTAAAGTTTCATTTAATGAAGTCTTCCAAAAGATGCTTAGACACCTTGTATTTTGAATCCCCATTTGAATTCATGTCATTGAACATTTTCAATTCTTGTCGAAATGAGAATTAGTATCATGTTTAATTTCCATACCTTTTGTTTTTTGGATCCCACAGTCGCCATAACACCTTTTCTTTTATTTATTTTCCTCCACTCTTAGCATTATGAAACACCAAAACAATTAGTCACATGATATTGATGTAAATTCTAATGTCATTCAATAATTTACTAGCAAGATTAACTGCAAATGTGTGACACAATAACAATTTTGAAGAATAAACAAGGGACATTGATAACCCAAGGAAATGAGGTCATTTTTTTTTTCATGCTCACATTTTCATCTCTCTAAAGGTACTAAAAATACTTTGCTCCTTTATATATAATTTTTAATTTTAAAAAACTACAATTATGTGATATGACTCTAAATTTAACACTATTTTTTTTTATCTCAATCGTCCTGTTCTATTCTGCCCTGGGTTCTGGGCTTTAAATATATGTCATGAATATCTATATCGTAGGTAGATCGTAGTCCTGAGAATCAAGGTCGAGTGGACACAACTCGCCTAAGTTCATCTCATCAACTGAATTGCATGCATCATTGATCTCCTTGGTTCAATGCGAAAAGAATACTATGGCAATGATGCATGCAATTCAGTTGATGAGCTGAACTTAGGCGAGTTGTGTCCACTCGAACTGGATTCTCAGGAATACGATCTGATACCTAAGATATAGATCCTCGAGTTAGATATTTAAAGCCCAGATCCCAGGGCAAAATAGAACAGATTCAAAGTCATATCACATAATATAAAGGAGCAAAGTATTTTTAGTATTTAAAACCGTCCACTACATTTATGTAACTCTAATTCTGATCCTCAATTCCCTCCCCCCTACTACTGCTCCATTCCAGCCCTATTTTGTGTTATGAAGAAGTAGTTTAATGAACATTAAAAATATTTTAACAATCCTTTTCTCAAACCCTTGGCCCCATGGCAGTTTGTACTAGGGACTTTTGGTTTCCAGGTAAAATTCCAAAAGGTTTATTGGTAGAATAAGCTGGAAATGCCATGACTGTTTTTTTTTGTTTAAATTTCTAAGAGATTTATTATTTGCAGAGTTGGTTGAGGCAAAGTTGTTGGAAAATTGTGCTGGACATAGCTGTATCTATGGAATGGGTAGAATTGGAAAGAAAAAATGTAAGTATCTCTGCTGCCAATCTTTGCATTTTTTCTCTACATATTTAGTTGGAAGTCAATGAATGGCTGCTGTAGTTTTAAATTTTGCAATATTTGATACTTCTGAAATTGTACTTTGACCAAGAAAATAGTTTCCCTTCTAATGCTATGCCAACCCCTTTGTTCAAGCAACATCATCTTAAGAAATGTCTGTAGAGCTGGGCATTAATTCTACAAGTTTGTTATGCTCGTATATGAATCAACAACTCTTAATCTCTGGTTCTACATGCAAATTTAAGCATCATTATCATCATTTTTGTTCTTATGAAAATGCATACTAGATGTCCTTTCAAAAGAGAATATGTGTCTTATCAAAATTGTAGGTTAGTTTTGAGTTCAAAGAAATGCATCTTCTGTTATCTAATAACTACACTAGAGATGCTCTTGTCAATCGTGTTAATGAAAACCAAGATGTGTTGCCTTGAATCTATTGAGGGAAATTAGGATAACCTCCATCACCTCATCGAGTTGATTCCCTATGCCTAAAATTGTCATTAGTAGCTCGAAAGCAGTGTTTAGATGAGGTCTTCCTTGATAAATAAAAGGATTTGTCTGAATCTGTATTTAGGTGCAGGAAAACATTAGGTTCAAGCAATTGTATACACATTGGATATATTGCTGATAGGAATCAAATGATGTTGAAATTCCTACCTCCATTCTCTTAGTTGGGTCCTTGAAGCCAGTTTCTCAAATGTCCTACATGGGCATAATCTTCTAGATAGGGTAGTCATGGTGGTGAGTGTGCATATAAAACCTTGGTAGTCATGTACAAAGCTTTTTTTTCAAGTGTTTAACAATAGCTCAATTGAGGGTTTATTAGACCCTCGATCAAGGGTTTAATAAACCCTCGATGGAGATTCTGTTACAATATCGATTGAGGGATTTGAATACCTTGATCGAGCTAAGACCTCGATTGAGGGCATGAAAAACAGAGAATTAGTCGTCTTACATGGAAATCAATGTTTCTCTGTGTCTTCTAGGGGTGTAAGCCCTGCCATTCATGGTAGATAATTGAGTGGAGTTCATACTGATAGATTCATCACCGAATCCTCTATCCATTGAGGTATCATACATGCGTTTTGGCATTCGTATGGGTTTTTTTTTTCAAATCAGTTCTAGAACTTACACTTAGAAAACTTGACAACAACTTCGAAGCAGCTCAAAGAAAAATCCGCAAGGTAAAAAATACACATCCAAAAATTTCTTAAAAATGCACATCCCACACATCGACGTCTCCTCTTCAAAAGGGTATATTTGGTTTTTCAATTTTTGAAAACAATGAAAAAAAACTGGGATGGACACACATGTGTATAAAATGATGCTAAAATCAGATGTGGTCACTTTCGAAAAATAATAAATAATTGTATATTGCGAAATAAATTAACAAAAAAATATGCAGAACACAGTGCATTTTGTGTAGATCATGCTCATATATATATATATTGTGTAGATCATGCTATAATGTAAGATTGAATTATTGGGGTGGCACACGAGCCACTTATTAACTTCTTCAAATTTTTAAGGTCACACAGTTCATTAAATGCGAAATTTCACACATTAAATGGCATCTAAATATTTTTTTAAAAATATCATTGGGAAACCAACATAATATTCTACAATTTGTTTTTTTACCGCAAGTCAAGATTCACATGGCATAGATGTGTTTCAAGGGCTTCTATCTAGCACATGAGTAAAAAATTAGGTTTTCATCGCCAAATTTGGCCAAAAAGTGTTACCCACCTTCATGGTGTAACGTCCCCAACCCTCCGACCGACGAAGAGGATGCTACCGTAATACTATCTACCCAGGAAACTAGCCCCATGAACATACACATGATATGAATTGAAATGCTTTGAACTAAAACATGCATAGATGCATAATTATTTATGATACAGCGAAATCAAACTACATTCCATTCAAGCATTTAGCATGATCATCATTTTCACTAAACATCAAATACAATTGCAGAGATGAAATAGACAAGAATACTTATCTTATGAAGAAGCTCGTCCCACAACTAGCTATGTCGTTGCAACGTTCCACCCAACCATAGGCTAGTGTGCTCCTTAGTCTCTCAGCAACATTACCACCCCCAAGCTGGGCATGCTTCCCACAAGGAATAAGGAAACTAAGAAGGCTCACACATAGCCAAAGATATGTCAAGACTTAGTCAAGCCAACACAATTGGGTTTATCAGACCAAGAGTACACAACAACACGTAACCAAGCTAGCAAGTTGGGTTTATCAGGTTATCAGGAGATGGAAGCATTGTCTGCTAAGCTATTGGGCTCACTGAAGAGCTAAGGATGCCTACACCAGAACTACCTTGACTACTAAGAAATCCACACACACCCAACACAAGGATTCATTCCCTTCTCTGCTGCACAGTCCCTCAGGCCATGACTTCCCTTCCAGTGCTATTCAGGGGGGTGTAGAGAAGAGAGCCATCCCTCTAGCTTTGTCTATGAGGATCTTGCAAAACACTAGGTTTGTCAAGCAAACTCCTTTCCACTCCTACACAGTCCAAAGACCAATTGCATACCCAACAATATACACAATTTCTAGGTTGAGGAAAATAGTTCGGCCACAGAATTAATTGCCAAGGAGGGTAAGAACAACCCCTAACACCAAATTCAATTTCCCAGGGATGTTTTGGCACTAACATGGCCAAAAACGAATTCAAACACACCCAAGAGAACGTGGTCTCTCCTCAAAATCACTGGGCAACATAAAAACGATTTTCAGCTTAGCAACAATGTGGAATGCAACAGAAAACATTGGGGAAGAAACCCAACCACAAGAACATCACAAAAACAAAATTCTCAGCCTCAAGAAAAATGAAGAACGATTTCCCACGTGAGGGAAAATATACACATCAAATCCAAAATTGTGAATTTCACACACAAGAAATTCGTGAAGGTCCAAACAACTCCCCAGCTCTATGCGCGAGGAAAAAGGAAATGGGATCGTGGTCTTCTCTTTTTCTCCTCCTACCCATGTGAGGATGAACATGCTCCCTGGTGGAGTGTGCGTGTGGACAAGGACTGACAGTCCTGCCACACACCACTGCCCATACAAAAATGTTTTCCTAGGGCAATAACTACCCCCAACTAACTCCAGAGAATTTAATTTGGTAGTTGAGATAAGAATAAGACAAAAAGGTTGTTGAATGAGCCAAGGGATAAATGGTGAGTAAGACAAAAGATAGGTGACAACTAATTGGGTTTATCAATTGACATTTGGATTTTTCCCATTGGCCCCAATGGTTAAATATTCCCCCCTCCTTATCCTTAGGAATATCATGCCCTTTTCATTATGGTTGCATTGACATAGCTGGTTATGGGTATTTTTAATTAAAATGCATATTTACATGATGCCAAAACTTATAATGTGCAGGATATCATGATATACCATCGGCAATGATTTTAATTGTCTGAACATAAAACGTTAAATCGATGGAGGGGATTTTGCCTTTAGCTCCACACCATTATTAATTACAATATATACACCATATACATTTTTAATGCAAACGGGGTCAAAGTGTTACATTCCCCTCCCCCTTCAATAGAACTGTCCTCGGTGCTCTACAAAATTGAACAAAATGCTACACTGGTATCGTCTCAGTGCTCCACAGAATTGAACAAAAATGGATGTTCCAATCGCATGGCATCCTTCAGCTCCCACATAGCCTCTTCATGTTCGTAGTGCTCCCATTGCACCTTTACCTGCCCTATGGATCGGTTCCGGAGCATTGTGACCTTCTTGTCGAGGATGCACATTGGCTTGATTTGGAACTCTCCCTCGGGTTCCACCTGGATCACATCCTAATTTATCACATGGTGAGGATCATGTACATATTTATTAAGCAAAGAAACATGAAAAACATTATGAGCTCTAGTGCTAGTAGGAAATGCAAGTCTATATGCAACTGGCCCTATTCTTTCAAGCATTTCAAACGGCCCACAATATCTAGGTGACAGCTTGGCACAACTTCCAAGCTTCAAGGAACTCTTCTTTTCCCTCACTCTAAGGTAAACATGATCCCCAACACTAAAATCTCTGTTCACCCTATGCTTATCTACATAGCTTTTCTATCTGTCCTAGGCTACTTTTAGATTCCGCCTGATCTTTACAACCTCTTGCTCCATCTCCTTGAGAAATTCTAGACCAAGCACAACTCTGTTTATTGGATTATCCCAAGTCACTAGTTTCCTACACCTATTGCCATACAAAGCTTCATACGGACTCATCCCCAAGGATGCTTGCTGTCCATTGTTATAAGAAAAATCTACCAAGTGTAAGTAATTTTCCCACTTGGTTGGTTTATTCATCACATACATGCGAAGCATCTCTTCAAGCACCTGGTTGACTCTCTCCATCTGATCATCAGTCTGAGGATGGTAGGCAGTCCTAAAGTTCAACTTTTTACCCAAATTTACAAACAACCCCTTTCAAAAATTGGAAGTGAACTTGACATCTCTGTCAGAGACTATTGCCTTAGGCAATCCATGCAATTTGAAAATCTCCTTCATGAAGATCTTTGCAATGTCATCAGTCTTATCCGTAGACTTAACCACTATAAAATGCGCTTCCTTTGTCAACTTGTCCACCACAACCATGATGGAATCATGTTGTCTCCAAGTCATTGGCAATCCTGTAATAAAATCCATGGAAATAACTTCCTGTTTCCATTCTGGAACTGGAAAAGGATGCAACAAAACCTGCTGGGTGTTGATGCTCAACCTTCACCTGCTGACATTTCATGCACCTTGAAATATATTCAAACATGTCCTTTTTTCATTCCTGGCCAAAAGTACTGCTTTCTGGTTGTAACAATTGTCTTCTAATATCATGGGTGATCAAAATATGGAGCTTGATGGATCTCATCCATAATAACTCTTCTCAAATCTGCTACATTTGGAATATAAATTCTGCCTTTATAAGTAAGAAGTCCATCTTCTTCCAACTTATATCCCTCATGCCTCTTCTCAAGACTTTGCTGCTGCAATTTGTTTCTTACTTGCTCATCCAACTCATCTCCAACAGTATGATTAACAATTTGATGTCTCAAATTTGATTGGCAAATACTGAGAGATGCCACATGCATTTCCTACACCTTTCTGCTGAGCACATCAGCTACCTTATTCTCTTTTCATTTTATGTGCTTGATTTAAAAATAAAACTCACATAAAAACTCCAGCCATCTAGCTTGTATATCATTTACAGTAGGATGATCAAACAAATACTTCAGACCGCAATGGTCTGTCCTTAGCTCAAATCTTCTTCCCAGCAAGTAATGCCTCCACATCTTGAGAGCATGTACTATGGCTGGAGAGCATGTATTATGGCTGCAAGTTCTAGAGCATGAGTGACATAGTTTTTCTCATGCTCCTTCAACATTCTTGACTCATAACATATCATGTGGTTGTCTTACATAAGGATTCCTCCAAGCCCTAGTCCACATGCTTTGGTACACACCACAAAATATTTCTCTGGGTCTACAACTTTCAATACTGGTGCATTGGTGAGAAGATTCTTCAATTGTTGGAAGATCTATTCACACCTTGATGTCCATTCAAACTTTATCCCCTTCTTTTGCAAAGAAGTGACGGCATGTGCAACTTTGGAGAATCCTTCAATGAATCTCCTATGTTGATGTATTTGTAACTTCGGAATGTATTTACTTGTAAATTTTATATATTGTACCCTGATGTTTATTCCGAGAAGTATCTGTAATGTAATTGAGTCATGTCATGCCCCGATGTTTCTATCAGGAGATTCAATAATGTAAACAAGTCATGTAAAGTCATAGAGGGTAACCCTCCTTATTGATCAAGGGTTAAAGTCCCCGCAGTTGTGGGGCACTAGGGTTATTAGACTCTCCTAGAGAAGTCGACCCTAGTGATTTAATGTTAATTCGGGTCATTGGTACCCTAGTTGTGGTTACTTGGGCCTACATAACTGATTTAGGATTACTCGAGCCTACATAACTGGGTTAAAGGTAAAGTGAAAGAAAGAATATAAATAGAGAGTGAGACTCTCTATTTAACACACACTCACTCACTGGGGCGCATGAATGAGAGAGAAGAAGCTGGGATCAGAGAAAGAGACAACTGCTGTTGGAGATCATATTTATGTTTTTGGGTTTTACTTTTTCTATTGGTGCTCATTCTATCTCTGAGGAAGTTGTGGGGTTTTCTCCTTTATGGTTTCCCCAAGGAAAATTCTTTGTGTCTCTTGTCTCTTATGTTTATTGTTGTGCATGTTATTCTCTAAGATAAGATCCTAAGATCATATTGCTTAAATGATAAAAATCTAACATGGTATCAGAGCTAACCTGAGAATAAGACATTATGCAACTGCAGAAGCTAGGGATTCTTACCTTTTGGGTCTCTCTCTATAATCCATCAGCAAAAATATCCTAGGCTGGCTCTCCATTGAAGGGCGCATCTTTCTATCCAAGCATTTTCAATTTTTGGTGTGGGAAATTAGGGATTTTTACAGAAGAGGAATTTTTTAGTAAGCCTAGCATAGGATTTATCTCCTCATAAAAATCAAAGGTTAGAGACCTAGGTCAATATTTTTGGTTGGGTGAAACTCTTGGAAATTCAAACCCTAGTTTGACCGCGGGCCTGAAAAACCCTAAAATACTGAAACTGATAATTTTTTGTACATTCTCTATATCTCATGATTGAAGAAGTCTCAGGGGCTGAAACTTTCACAGGTTGAAGATAAATTTTTGATGTACACTGTGTCGAAGTTTTAGCCTCAGATTCACTATATTCTAGGAGATATGATTCCTCCAAGTTAGGGTTCCAGCCTCTCCCAAGATTCCTTCCAAAACAGGACACCTGGGGAGAATTGATATATCTCGGGCTATGAAGGTCCAAATGAAATTTCTCAAGATGTTCCAAAAAAGGAATGGAAGGTAATTTCTGTGTTCAAATGTTTAGACCTAAAATATGAAACAGTGACACATGGAAGTCTGTACAACTTCGCTATGCTGAACAGTATGAAAACATGTCACCTTGGGAAAATGATCATAAGTCCAAATTGGTGAAACCAATTCTAATGAAACCTATGGTGTGGGAATAAGGACAGACAAGGGTACCTTAGTACGAAATTTGAGACATAGAGGAATGGTAATTTCAGAGATACCATAGAAAAAGTATCAGGCATTTCTGCAGAAGAAATTGGTAAACTAGGGCTTCCTGTTCGGGGAGCTTCCCTCCACTGTTTTCAGAAAAGGAGTACATTGGACAACTCACCTTGAAGATTTATATCCTTCTCTCCAATCATATTTTAAATATTCTAGGTTTTGAGAATTAGGGTTTCTTTGACAAACCCTAGATCAACCAGCTCCGGAACCAGGATGGACACCTCAAATCGGTAAGATCTAATCTTTTGATATTTACATTTGAGGTTCTTATTTCAAAGTGATCTATCACATCAGCTTGATGATAAGCTTGGTGAAGTTGACAACTTCCAAGCATGGAAGTATATGATCTCTCTGAAGAAAATGAATTGGACACCTACACAAGTAAAGAGGTTCTAGTTGCAGAGGGAGATGAGGCTAAAATCCTTACACAAGAAGAACTTGGTCAAGGCCAAGAAGATCATTGTTGATTCAAGCACAGATGACCTTATACCACAAGTGTCTTCTTTAAAGACACCTAAAGAGATATTTGATTCCTTCACCAAGATATTTAAAGGGAAGAACATAAACTCATAAGATGACTTCGAGGAACCAGTTGAAGAATGTGAAGATCCAGAATGCTGAGACCATACAGTCATACTTTACAAGGGTCTCTCAGATCAAAGAACAACCTAAAGCAGTAGAAGAAGAAGTGGAGAATGCAGAAGTGGTGATAACCTCCTTGAATGGACTCCTAGGATCACGGGATTCATTCATTCAAGGAATTTGTTCTAGAAGGAAGTGATTACTTTCAACAAACTTTGGAAAGAGCATACAAAAGAAGAAGCTCGACTCATAATAAGAGAAGAGGAAAGGGGAGCAACTAAATATAAAGCTCTCACGATTTAAAGAAGATCCCTCAAGCGATGAGGAATATGAAGGAATCAATTCTTGAAGAGCCTCTTATCCATCTTGAGCATTTGGATAAGAACTGATGATGTCATGAATGAAGAATATGATGAAGCAGAAGGCTCAAGAAGGAGTCTACCCACGAAACAAATAAATATAAGTATTCAATTGTCATTTCATGATATTGTTTTGTTATGCATTTGTTTGTATTCAGTTAATGTATTATGCATGATAGAATGTTTGCATTAATGACAGTATACTACTAATACGCATGTGAGGGGTAAGTAGCTCATGGTGCTATACAACTCTCCATTGCTACTTATCTAGAATGAAACTTTCTTTGTTGACATATTGGATTAGTGCACAATCTCAATGTTGTCCTGGTAGAGATGGAAGGCATATAGAAAAGTTTCCATGAGATATGGATGAATGTTGTATTGGCTAAAATAGTTGCATGATCATATATTTATGCATACGAATTTTCCATTATGAATATTCCTTGTGAAATGTTTCTAATCATACAATTGGTGAATTTGACTTGTAGGAAAGATCACTTACAAAAGCCTGCAAGAAAAGAAGGATGAGACTTGTTCCGAAGAACAAGTGATGACAGTTCAAGATTCACTCTAATAATCCAAAATGAAGAATGATGTCTACGATGTAGTATCGAGACCTGAAGGGAGGTTCTTAGTTCCATCATGCAGTAGATGGAAACATCATGGGATACAAGGCAAGATTCATAGCATGCGGATTCTCATGGAAAGAAGGCATACTAGACTACAAAGAGACATTTGCAGCCACTAGAAATGCACATGATAGGCAAACTCATGTGTGCAAATTAAAGAAGACCTTGTACGAGCTTAGAAGACACCCATGGGATAATACATACATGAGGAGCTTGAAGAAGATGACAAGCTCATATATGGGTGCAAGAAGAACTTTTGAAAAGGTTCAGGATAGAGGATCTTGGTATCCAGTGAGCCTATATGAATACATAGAATATTAGTAGTAGAGGAAGCTACTTGTCACTCCATTACATAATGTTTCAGTGCGTAGAGTACGAAATACTATGGGAGAGTGGTGATCCACTTCAGAGGGAGTGACTGCAGAAGGTTTGACATGGTACGACAGGATGGATAGATTACTGATACTCTAGGCTTTATTGAGAGTAAAGTGGATTCCAACCTTTGCTTCAAGGTTGAAGGTGAAAGTCTAGTAATGCTCCTGTTATATGTCGATGACTTGTTCCTAATAGAAGTTGCAAGGAGACTTGCTGTCGAGTTTGAGATGAAGGACTTGGATACGATGCACTACTTTCTAGGCATGGAGGCATGGTAGAATATCCCTGGGACAAGGGAAGTATGCAGTGGAGATCCTAAATAGGTTTAGGATGATGGACCACAAGGCCATGACCACACCTATGGCATCGAACCTGAAGCTATTGAGCGTTGCTTTCATCAGAGTTGGTTGATGCCACGATGTATTATCAAATGATTTGTTCCTTGATGTACCTGATGAATATGAGGTCGGATATTTACTTTGCTGTGAACACATTGAGACATGTTCACCTGATGGTTACAACGCATGCAGTGAGGTACCTAAAGGGTACAGTTGAGTATGGGCACAAGTATGAGGCGAATCAAAATATTAACCTAGAAAATTATGTTGATTCATATTGGGCAAGCAATGCCCTCGATAGAACGAGCACTTCAGTATGGAATTAGGTATGATCTCTTGGTTTAGCAGGAAACAGTCTTACGTGGCACTGAGTACAGCTGAAGTAGAGTATGTCGCTGCTTATTCAACTAGTTGTGAGACAGTATGGATGAGGAATCTACTATCTGATTTATTGGATCTCCAGTTGGATGCTACTTGTATATATTACAACAACTAGAGTTGTGTGAAGTTGTCTGAGAACCCGGTGTTCCATGAAAAGTCGAAGCATATCGAGATCAAATATCACTATATCAGGGATATGGTGCAGAGAGGAGCAGTAAAGCTCCAGTATGTTTCGAAGGATGAACATATAGCTGATGTGTTGACTAAGCCATTGGCTAGAGTGAAGTTTGAGTACTTCAGGGAGAAGCTTGGTGTTCTCCAGATCGAGGTTCCCTCCAAGGGGAGGTGATGAGTCCGTGAGCCATTCTGACATGGTGAGAGGATTGGTTCCTTCCATGGTCAGATGTAAGTGCTGAGCCATTTTGAGATGACTGTTGGATGTGTTCCCACATGATCAGATATAAGTGTTGAATTCCATTCTTCGGGAGAATGAAGGCACCTGGTTAGTTACCAGGAATACTAAGCTTGGAGTTGAGGGCCATTATGATGTGACTGTGGGATGTGTTCCCACATGATTAGATGTAAGGGCAGAGCCATTCTGACATGGGGGTAGGCTGGGCCCTCCCATGGTCAGATGTAAGGGCAAAGCCATTCTGACATGGGGGCAGGCTGGGCCCTCCCATGGTCAGATGTAAGGGCAGAGCCATTCTTACATGGGGGTAGGCTGGGCCCTCCCATGGTAAGATGTAAGGGAAGAGACATTCTGACATGGGGGGAGGCTGGGCCCTACCATGGTCATATGTAAGGGCTGGGCCATTCTGACATGGGGGCAGGCTGGGCCATTCTGGCATGGTGGTGGATGTGTTCCTCCCATGGTCAGATGTGAGTGTTGGGAATTCCATTATGACACGGGGGAAGGACAGGCCCTCCCATGGTCAGATATAAGTGTTGGATGGGACTTTATGACCGGGTCATATATAAGTGTTGAAGAAGAAGAAGACCTACATGGAGGCTAGGCCTACAACCAACATGAAAAAAAGGGCTGGCTCTGTAGAACTTCCTGTGATGAGAAGAATCGAGAGATAACACCAATGATGATGATCCAGATCCAGTGATGATGATCCAACAGTGATGATCCAGATCTAGTGATGATCCAGATCCAATGATGATCTAGATCAAGTGATGATCTAGATCCAATAATGAAGATGACTTGAAGATGAAGATGATGAGAACTCGATGATGATCCAGTGGATACAGAGAAGAAGACATGTGCTGATAAATTGTGTCAATAGAATACCTTCCTAGTTAAGAGGGAGTGTTGATGTATTTGTAACTTTGGAATGTATTCACTTTTATATTTTATGTATTGTACCCCGATGTTTATTCCGAGAAGTATCTGTAGTGTAATTGAGTCATGTCATGCCCCGATGTTCTTATCGAGAGATTAAATAATGTAAACAAGTCATGTAAAGTCATAAAGGGTAACCCTCCTTATTGATCGAGGGTTAAAGTCCCCACTATTGTGGGGCACTAGGGTTATTAGACTTTCCTAGAGAAGTGGGCCCTAGTGAGTTAATGTCAATACGGGTCATTGGTACCCTAGTTGTGGTTACTCGAGCCTACATAACTGATTTAGGATTTCTCGAGCCTACATAACTGGGTTAAAGGTTAAGTGAAAAAAAGAATATAAATAGAGAGTGAGACTCTCTATTTAACACACAATCAATCACTGGGGAGCATGAGTGAGAGAGAAGAAGTTGGGATCAGAGAAAGAGACAACTGCTGTTGAAGATCATCTTTATGTTTTCGTCTTTTACTTTTTCTATTGGTGCTCATTCTATCTCTGAGGAGGTTGCAGAGTTTTCTCGTTTATGGTTTCCCTGAGGAAAATTCTTTGTGTCTCTTGTCTCTTGTGTTTATTGTTGTGCATGTTATTCTCTCAGATAAGAACCTAAGATATTGCTTAAATGATAAAAATATAACATCATGTAGTATCCTGCAAGTCCCATAAAATATCTTACATCTATCAAATTTCTTGGATTAGGCCAATTCATAATGGATTCAATCTTTTTAGGGCTACAGATATACCCTCTTCAGAGATAATGTGACCCAAATGCTGAATTCTATCTCTATAGAAGTCACACTTGCTCAGCTTTACATACAGTTGATGCTCCTTGAGCAATTGCAATGTCAATCTCAAATGCTCTTCATGCTCTTCCTCATTCTTAGAATAAATAAGAATGTCATCAAGGGAAACAAGAACAAACTTGTCCAAATACCTGCTGAAGACACACTTCATTAGGCACATAAATGTAGCTGGTGCATTTGTGAGACCAAATGGTACCACTACAAATTCATAATGTCCATACCTTTTTCTAAAGGATGTCTTATGAATGTCTTCATCCTTGATTCTTACCTGATGGTAACTAGACCTCAAGTCAATCTTGGAAAATACCTTTGCTCCTCTCATTTGATCAAAGAGGTCATCAATCCTAGGAAAAGGATATTTCTTCACAGTGAATTTGTTCAGTTGTCTATAATCAATACACAACCTGAGTGTACCATATTTCTCCTTTACAAATAGAATTGGTGCTCCCCAAGGAGACACACTCAATCGGATATACTTCTTCTCCAACAACTCTTGCAGTTACATCTTCAGTCCTAGCATCTCAGGTGTACTCATTCTGTAGGGTGTCTTGGATAATGGTGCTGCTCCTGGCACAAGTTTAATTGTGAAATCAATGTCCCTCTTTGGAGGAAGCCCTGGAATCTCATCAGGAAACACATCCCTAAATTCCTACAACACATGAAAGTCCTCCAACCTAGGAGTTTCATTCTTTGTTGCATCCAAAATATGATCTACATACAAATGACAACCTTTCCTACAGATTTTCTTCAACTGCATTACTGAAACCTGTCACATAGAAATCACCTTTGGAATTCCTTTCACAATCCTTAAGTTTCCTTCTTCATCCAAGTACTCAAAAGCCTTATTATAACAGTCAAGCTTTACACTGTGAGCTTCTAACCAATCCATTCCAATGAGAACATCATAGGAGCAAAGTGCTAGAACATTCAAATATACAAAAGTGACCAATCGCTTCATGACTAATGGACATTTCTCTACCACTTCAATAATCTTTCTCTTAGTTATAGTGGCTAGCTGAACTAACCAAGATTTTCTATGCTTTACTTTCTTAAAAGCAAAAATCTCCACTACTCTAGGAGTAATGTAACTGTGAGTAGAAACAGGGTCAATCAAAATAGAAACAGATTTCTCAACAATCTTACCTGCAACTTCAACCACAACTAACTGATGATCTGCCTAGCGGTCCTCCAGTGCTACATAAATCCTAGGGACAACCCTTGCTACTTGACCCACTGTTTCTGCTTCTTGAATGTTGTAAGCTGGCCTTGCACTCTCACTCTCATTCCTGTGCATGTGGGGTCCTCCACATTTCCAACATTGGAGAGGTTCTCTATTATGTTATGGATCTCTAGGATTTTCTCCCATCACTCTAGCTAGCTGCTTCTCAGCTTGTGATGGTTGCTTCTGTTGATTCTTGAAGTTAGAAGGTTTGAAACCTTTATTCCTTTGGTCAGACTTCTCATTCTTCTTGTCCTTCCATATCTTGTGGTAATTAGGTTTAGCTTTTCTTTTCTCATAAAAATACTTAGCCTTCCTTATTGCTTCTTCAAGAGTTCTAGGTTCATAAAACTCAATTATGTCTTTGTAAGACTAAGGCAATCCACTTAGGAAATGTTGGATCTTAACTTTTTCATGTTTGATGTACCTGACATACCTCAATAGTTCCAAGAACTTATTGGCATACTCTTCTATGGTCTGTTGTCCCAATATCAGCTCATGGAATTCTTTAATATTGTCATCATAGTACCTGTCAGAGAGTTACTTCTGCTTGAAGTATTTCTTTAATTGTTTCCACACAATTCTTCTTTCATTAACCTTCTTTTCTCGTCTGTGGTGTTCCCACCATATGGGTGCTCTTCCATTCAAATTGAATATAGCTACCCTAGTTTTAATGTTTCCAGAGTAGTATTGAACTTGGAAATACTTCCTCATCCCAAGAAGCCAAGCCTTAGCTTCTTGACCAGTCTTGACCTCACCATTAAAAGTAGTAGGCCTTGCCTTTTTGAACTCATCTCATGAATTGTTCTTGTAACGTCTCCTCCTCTTATTCCTGTGAGATGGAGAGCTTGAATCCCTGCTGGGTTTTTCATAATCAGATGAACCACTGGTAGGCTATTATGGAGTATCCCTTCTATCCCTGGAAGTGTTCCTGGAAACATGGGACCTTTTACGAGAATCTCCCCTAGCGCTACTCCTGCTTCTTTCTGGATTAGTTGTCTGATTCCCATATTTTATCTGTCCCTGGATATCTATCAAACTCTACAGTATAGCTGCATTTATTTGATTTTGATCTTCTTGAGCCTTAAGCATCTTTTCATTGTCTTCTCTACAACTTTGCAACTCCACCCTTAGGCTCCTCATGGTGGCGGCAATATCTAGGGGAGTCTCTTGATTTCTCCTCCCATTGGACTATGTATCATCATTTCCATCTCTGACATTTTCTCCCATAGCATCTTCCTCTAACTCATAGGGGTCCTGTGCATCATTCATGTCTTTGATTCTCATCTTGGCCCAACCAAGAACGAATTTTTGAAACTGCTCTATGTGGAATGTTGCCTTTGAAGGTGACTACAATTTTGCAAAATGTGTTAATAAACACAACTTTTAGTTGCATAACAATCTAATGAGTTCATAATTACTTACCTGCATTTGGGAAATACTATATTGACGACTTTGTCAAACACCTAATTTTCTTTTCACCAAGAACGACGGTCTCAGGGGGACGACGAGGGTCAAGGGGGATTTTCCCATTCGATCGGCAAAAAAATTAGGTTTCTCACTCGATGCTTTGGCGGATCAATATTAATTTCCCTTCCGATTCCTTACGAATCGATCTTCCTTTTTTCTTTCGATGCATTATCAGATCGATCTTCCCTTTTATTACGATGCCTTATTGGATCGATCTTCCTTTGTCTTCCGATGCCTTATTGGATTGATCTTCCTTTGTCTTTCAACGCCTTATCGGATCAATCTTCCTTTGTCTTAACACATTATTGGATCGATCTTACTTTGTCTTTTGACGCATCAGCTCCCTTCTGGCAAGCCTTGCTGACACCTCAACTCCACTTCAACAAACATCTTTCGATGATTTTGACACTTAGAAAAATTTCCAAAAATTTTCTCTCTGTTTTCCTTATCGGCTGGGTTTTTGGTTGTTAGCCAATGTATCATCTCAACCCAGCCAAGAACATCGGTTCCTCCTAGTCGAGACCTTCTACTCCAACTAGCCAATACCTTCGACTCCTCCCAACCGAGAGCTTCGGCTCCAACCAGCCGAGACCATTGCCAAAAATCACCACTTTGAGCCGATGAGTGAAATATTCAAACTTAGAAAATTTTTGAAAATTTTCTCTCCACTTTGGTTTCTTTGTTGGATGGACTTGGCTAAGTCATCCGACGTATCGGAAGGACTCAACTTAAGTCATCCAATGTATCGGATGGACTCGGATTAAGTCATCCGATATTTTCCATACTTAAGATTTTTTTTTTTGAAATTCTCCTTGTTAGCCTGTGCTCAATAGGGGTTAATTCTGCCTCTGTTAGCTGATTTCCTTGGCCCATTGAGGTCCATGCTGTAATGAAGCTCTAATATCACACTATAATGTCCCCAAACCTTCTACTGACGAAGAGGATGCTACCGTAATACTATCTACCTGGGAAACTAGCCCCACGAACATACACATGATATGAATTGAAATGCTTCGAACTAAAACATGCATAGATGCATAATTATTTATCATACAATAGAAGCAAACTACATTCCATTCAAGCATTTAGCATGTTCAACATTTTCACTAAACATCAAATACAATTGCAGATATGAAATAGACAAGAATACTTATCTTATGAAGAATCTTGTCCCACAACCAGCTATGTCGCTGAAACATTCCACCCAACCATAGGCAAGTGTGCTCCTTAATATCTCAGCAACACTACCACCTTTGAGTTGGGCATGATTCCCACAAGGAATAAGGAAACTAAGCAGGCTCACACATAGCCAAAGATATGTCAAGACTCAGTTAAGCCAACACAGTTGGGTTTATCAGACTAAAAGTACACAACAACACATAACCAAGCCAGCAAGTTGGGTTTATCAGGTTATCAGGAGATGGAAGCACTGTCTGCTAAGCTAGTGGGTTCACTAAAAAGATAAGGATGCCTACACAATAACTATCTTGACTGCTAAGACATTCACACACACCCAACACAGGGAATCATTCCCTTCTCTGCTACACAGTCCCTCATGCCATGAATTCCCTTCCAGTGCTATTCAGGGGGGGTGTAGAGAAGAGACCCATCCCTCTAGCTCTGTCTATGAGGCTCCTGCAAAACATTAGGTTTGTCAAGCAAACTCTTTTCCACTCCTACACAGTCCAAAGACCAATTGCATATGCAACAATATACACAATTTTTGGGTTGAGGAAAATAGTTAGGTCACATAATTAATTGCCAAGGAGGGTAAGAACAACCCCTAACAGAAAATTCGATTTCCCATGGACATTTTGGCCCTAACGTGGCCAAAAACGAATTCAAACACACCTAAGAGGACGTGGTCTCTCCTCAAAATTGTTGGGCAACACAAAAACGATTTTTTAGCTTAGCAACAGCGTGGAATGCAACAGAAAATGTTGGGGAAGAAAATTTTGGAGACATTTACCACCATACACACTCATTTCGGTCAAATTGGCCTAGTTAAACCACTATCCTAAGTATTATTAACATTAATTGACATCAGTGGAGCATTAAATGACATCATCCAGTCACACCCACGCCTACCTTCAGTCAAGGAGGCTAACTTATCCTTCTCCTACATTCGAGGAAGCTAACTGGAGCACTCCAAGGGTGATCTAAGTGTCATTAATGCACTTTATTTCTAACTGATGGTTACAATAAATTAAACAGGATAGTGAAGGATCCTCCTCTCATTAAATTGATTATTTAATGAACTGGAGTCAACAGGGGTGCCTCCAACCACTTTTGATGTTTAGTTCAACTTCAGTTAACCTCATCGGGGTTCATTGGAGTCATTGAAGCACTACATTTTGATGGTTGGCTTGCTGTGACATGTGTCTAATCTCTTTTAGTTGAGACTTAGTCATTTATTGCACTCCAACTTCAGTTAGGGCTCAGTTGAGTCAATTAGGGTTTTGATCAGTGGTTAATTGGAGTGTTGACTATGGCTTACATTCAGTTAAGCTAGACTCACTCATTCAATTCGAATGACCTCCTTAGGAATTTGAATTGTCTTCTCATTCATACTTGTAGCATGACATTGTATTGTATTCTCATTCTTTCATTTGATTATACAAAGCGGCTACTCATTTGGTAGTCCGATTACACCATTTCATGAGTTATTTGTTGATTAATCTTTGATGAGACTTATGTTTAGTCCCTAGATCACCATGCAAGATTAATATGGTATTAGAGATCATGGCGAGATGAAGCTCTATCTCTCAAAAACAAGCTTTTTGACAGATTTCTGCATGAAAATTGAGCAATAGCTCAAAAATCCAGCACTGCACCAGAATCCAAGGCTTACCACTTAATACCCCAAGTAAAGAACTTGTTGATCAAGCTTGCTTGATTGACTATACCGGGTGTGATGAAAGCCTAAAAGGTACAGGATTTTAGACCTTACATTTCCCTTTCTCTTGTGATTTTCAGGTTTTCTACAGCTGAAGCATTCGCTCCAGCAGATCCAAATGGCCTCCTCAGTAGATCTTTTGATTCCATACAATTTCCACTCATGGAAATGTGACATGGAGATTCAGCTATGCTCCAGAGGACTCTATAGAGTCACCATGGACACTGAAGATGAGCCTGGTTCAACAATAGAGAAATCAAGATTCTTGAACAAGAAGGATGAAGCATTCAAGTTCTTGTGCCTCTCAATTTCTGAGGATATCCTTTTCCATCTTGCGGGATTGAAGAATCCAAAAGAAACTTGGGACAAATTGGAATCCCTATATGGAAAGCAGTATGATTTGAGAGTTTACCAGCTCGAAAATGAATTAATGTCTCTCTAGCCCTCCAATTTTGAGACCATGAATGATTTTTTCACAAAGTTCAAGCACACAGTCTTACTCTTGAAGCAATGCAAAGTGGAGAAGGTAGATGATCATCTCATCCTCACCATACTCTCCAAACATGGAGCTGATTATTCAGTTTTTGTCTCTACATTCCGTGCAGGGAAGCTCACAACCCCTGAATGGAAGATGCCTACACTCAATGCCTTCATTGAGTCCCTAACAAGTGAACATGATAAGCTTGTCCAGATGGGGATCATCAGATCCTCCTGTGATCAAGCCCTCCATGTATCGAGGCCCAAATATATGAAGGGTAAAGGAAAGCAATAGAAGAACCCAAAAACTAAATTCGAAGCTCCTAAGCCTAGAGTTGAAAACCAACAGCATGATGAGTCTTTTGGATCAAGGAAGAACAAAGGAAAAGGGCATCATGGCAAGGAAAAAGTCAAGTTTTCATATTGCAGGAAGGGCTTCCACCCTGAACATGCCTGCATGAAGAAGAATATTGATTAAGCTACCTCTCTCCTTGAGAGAAATCACATCAATATTCTGAAAAGAGTTTGGAGGAGAGATCAGCAAGATCAGGAACCACAACATGAAAAAGGTCACGCCCTCATGGAAAGCACTTCGAATTCCAAATCACTCTTGATTGATTATGGAGCTTTGAACCACATGATGGCTGAAAGAGACTCCTTTTCATCCTTGGAGACCGAAAAATCCATCCCCATCCACATGGGAGATGACTCCACCACCATTTCAGAAGGACAAGGTACGGTTGATCTTGAAAATGGCTATTTTTCAAATGTTTTTTATGTACCGTCTCTGGCATCTAATATCCTTAGTTTCTATCAGATGAAACATGCTGGAGTTCCTAAGAGAGTTTCTTTCAGCCCAAATGATGTTGAGATAACGGAACTTTCATTTGGGAAACTCATTGCTAAAGGCCTTGCAAACCATCATGCAAAATCCTATGAGTTCTCCCACTTTGTGCCGGATGTAAAGCCCACCGCTTTGCTAACTCATGGAAATGAGGTTAGTAGGCTATGGAATGAGAGGATTGGCCATATTAATTTCAAATATTTGAAGCAATTATAGAAAAACTCCATGTTTGAAGGCCTCTTGGTGATCAAGGAAACCACTGGAATTTGCAAGGGTTGTGTGATTGGAAAACACCCTGAGAACAAGTTCGATCGGGGGAAGGCACTGACCGAGCTACATGAATATTGGGGATGATACATTCTGATATCAATATTCTGATGCCTGTCACATCCATGAATGGATCAAGGTATCTTCTTACTTTTATTGATGATTTTTCAAGGTACACATGGGTCTTCTTTCGCAAAAAGAAGTCTGAAGTATGTGAAAAATTTTCTGAATTGAAGGCCTTGATCGAAAATGCCTCTGGGATTAAGATCAAGATCTTGAGATATGATAATGGTGGGGAGTATGTCAGAAATGAGTTGCTGCACATATGCTCCCAAAGTGGTATTTAGGTCCAACATTCAATTCCCTACACTCCCCAGCAGAACATAGTAGCAGAAAGGAAGAATCGGTCTCTCAAGGAGATGACCACCTGTATGTTGGAATCAAAGAAGTTGACTGCAAATTTGTGGGCTGAAGCCATGCATGATGCAGCATACATTCAGAACAGGGTTCCACACTCATACATGAAAGGAAAGACTCCTTTTGAAGCATACTTCGGACACAAGCCGGATGTGTTGAACATGCAGGTGTTTGGGTCCACTACATGGGCCTTGATTCCACTTGATAAAAGAAGGGCTTTGCAACCGCAAAGCATAGAATATCTGCTTATTGGGTATCCTGATGAATCAAAAGGATTCAAGCTGCTGGATATAAAAAAAAAATATCATCATCGAGAGAAGTGTCAAGTTTGATGAGCCTCTTCAGGAGGTGGAACTAGTGAAGGAGAACATTGTTGATTTTCCTTCCTAATCTACTGAATATTTGGATGATGAAATTGCGGGTGATGACCCTGATTTAGATACTTTGATCTCTGATATCAATGTGCAGAAAACATTAGATGCTGAATTATAACCTAAAGTACAAAATCATCTTCCCACATAGGCCCGACAAACACTCTCCTCCACAGGAGATAACATTCGAAATCCGGATGATCCAAGGAGAACCCGATTTGATTTCCAAAGAGCAGGTATTGCACTCTCTTGTCCTGATAATTTTCTGTCCAAAAATTGCTATTTAATGATTATTTCAGATCCGAAATCCTACTACCATGCTCGGAAGGATCCGAGATGGCAAGTTTCCATGGATAAAGAGATGAATTCTCTTCAGAAAAACACTACTTGGGAGCTAGTTTCTCTTCCTCCGGGAAGGAAATTGGTTCAATGCAAGTGGGTTTTTCAGACCAAGGTTTATGTTGATGGCAGCGCTTGAAAATATAAGGCAATTCTGGTGGAAAAAGGTTTCTCTCAGGTCCAAGGTGTGGATATCATGAGACCTTTGCACCGGTTGCAAAAATGGACTCCATCTGCCTTGTTTTGGCAATTTCAGCATCCAAGCACTGGAAAGTACATCACATGGATGTTAAGTCAGAATTTATACATGGAGATATTCATTAGGAGATATACATGAAGTAGCCTGAGGGATACATCACTGATCCATCTTTGGTCTGCAAGCTAAAGAAGTCACTATACAGGTTAAAACAAGCCCCAAGAGAGTGGTTTTCCAAGATGGATGCCTTCCTTCTCTTGCAAAACTTTCGAAGGTGTATATCAGATAAAAATGTGTATTTAAAATAGTCTAATGGTCATATATTTATCATTGTTTTATATTTTGATGACTTACTGATCATAGGTAGCACCATTGCCTCCATTTCAGCCATCAAAACTACTCTCCACAATGCCTTTTAAATGAGTGATTTAGGGCTCCTAAAATAATTTTTGGGGCTTGAAATTGAGAAAAATTATGATGGGATAATGGTAAATCAGTCCAAATACATTTCATACCTATTAGTAAAGTTTAACATGGCTGATTGTAGGCCTGCACCATTCCCTTTCCTTCCAGAAATCAACCTTGAAGAAGGAAAAAGCACACCTCCCATGGACTGCACTATCTATCGACAACTGATTGGTAGCTTGTTTTAATTGACACATTATCGTCTTGATATTTGTTATGCCATGAATTCTATGTCAAGATACATGCAGAAGCCTCATTATCTTCATTGGAAGGCAGCCAAGAGGATCCTTCAGTATATTCAGGGAACTAGGACCTACGACATTCACTATGCTGCAAACTCTGAGCTAGAGATGGTTGGATACACAGATTCCGATTGGGTGGGTGATTCTATTGATTGAAAGTATACTTTGAGATATGTATTCATGTTTGGTGGTGGCCCCATTTGCTGGTCAAGCAAAAAGCAGGCTGCCATAGCACTATCTTCAGCAGAGGCCGAATATCGAGGAGAGGTGAATGCTTGCATCCAAGCAGTTTGGTTGCAAGACATTCTTTCAGAGTTTGATCTTGGTAGTAATTTGTCCACTATCCTATTTTATGAAAATCAAAGTGCTATTAATATATCCACGGATCCAGTTACCAGGCAGAGGACCAAGCATGTAGAGATCCGCATGCACTACATCAGGGAGCTAGTGCATGACAGGACCATCATTCTGCAATACTGCCTGACTGATGAGTAGATTGCAGACATCTTCACCGAGAGATTTTTAGAAAACAAGTTCACTTACCTCCTTTCACTGTTGCGGGTGAGTTCATCAGGGTGATTCAGACTAATTTCACTGTTCAGCTTGAGGGGGGGTTTTTTCGACTGGGTTTTCCCTCTTTTCCTCACTTAGTTTGTTTTTTAGCATTCTTTCAGTTTCAGCATTGTATAGGGTGACCTATGGCCTTAGTTTCCAGGGAATTAGCATTTTTATGCATTTATGTTTTCTAACTCCTCCTGAGTATAGCTTAAGGGGGGGTGTTGGAGACATTTACCACCATACACACTCATTTTGGTCAAATTGGCCTAGTTAAACCACTATCCTAAGTATTATTGACATTAATTGACATCATTGGAGCATTAAATGACATCATCCAGTCAAACCCATGCCTACCTTCAGTCAAGGAGGCTAACTTAGCCTTCTCCTACATTTGGGGAGGCTAACTGGAGCACTTCGGGGGTGATTTGAGTGTCATTAATGCAATTTATTGATAACTGATGGCTACAATAAGTTAAACAGGGCAGTGAAGGCACCTCCTCTCATTAAATTGATTATTTAATGAAATGGAGTCAACAGGGGCGCCTCCAACCACTTCTGATGTTCAATTCAACTTCAGTTAACCTCATCGGGTTTCATTGGAGTCAATGAAGTGCTACCTCTTGATGGTTGGCTTGCTGTGACATGTGTCTGATCTCTTTCAGTTGAGACTCAGTCATTTATTGCACTTCGACTTTAGCTAGGGCTCAGTTGAGTCAATTAGGGTTTTGATCAGTGGTTAACTGGAGTGTTGACTATGGCTTACATTCAGTTAAGCTAGACTCACTCATTCAATTCGAATGACCTCCTTACGAATTTGAATTGTCTTCTCATTCATGCTTGTAGCATGACATTGTATTGTATTATCATTCTTTCATCTGATTATACAGAGCGGCTACTCATTTGGTAGTCTGATTACACCATTTCATGAGTTATTTGTTGATTAATCTTTGATGAGACTTACGTTTAGTCCCTAGATCATTGTGCAAGATTAATAGAAACCAAACCACAAGAACATCACAAAAGCGAAATTCTCAGCCTTAAGAAATGTGAAGAATGACTGCCCACATGAGGGAAAATATAGACAGCAAATCCAAAATCATGAATTCCACACACAGGAAATTCATGAAGGTCCAAACAACTCCCTAGCTCTCTGCATGAGGAAAAAGGAAATGGGATCGCGGTCTTATTTTTTTCTCCTCCTGCCCATGTGAGGATGAACGTGCTCCCTAGTGGAGTGTGCACTTGGGAAAGGAATGACAGTCCTGCCACACACCACTGCCCATACAAAAACTTTTTCCTAGGGAAATAAATGCCCCCAACTAACTCTAGAGAACTTAATTTGGTAGTTGAGATAAGAATAAGACAAAAAGGTTGTTGAATGAGACAAGGGATAAATGCTAAGTAAGACAAAATATAGGCGACAACTAAATTGGTTTATCAATTGACATTTGGCTTTTCCCCATTGGCCCCACAAGTTAAATATTCCTTCCTCCTTATCCTTAGGAATATCATGCCCTTTTCATTGTGGTTGCATTGACATAGTTGGTTGTGGGTATTTTTAATTAAAATGCATATTTACATGATGCCAAAAATTATAATGTGTCGGATAGCACGATATACCATTGACAACGATTTTAATTGTCGGAACATAAAATATTAAATCGATAGTGGGGATTTTTCCTTTAGCTCCACACCATGATTAATTACAATAAATACATCATATACATTTTTAATGCAAACATGATCAAAACCAAGGTGTTACACATGGAATCACCCATAAGTAGTCAATAGTATTTTCCATGGTTTTTGAGGGGTTACAATAATAAGCATCCGAAGAATTGGGATTAAAATGTGATCTACTTCCAACACTCTTATAATAGAGAAATCCACACTTCCATTGGAAATTCCCCTTTTGAAACTTTTTTGGATACTTGCCACCTTCACCTCTAGATGTTGTTTATGGAAATCAAGGGGGAGTGAGGGAAGACACCGTTGGTGAAGTATTAAGATATTTAAAACCCATTGTTAAGATCAAACAAATTCATTTACAAGTACATGAGATGTTGAATATGTCATATGAAAAGTACCAGGAAAGACATGACCAACACAGGGTTGAGAAAACATTCAAGGCAGGAGACAAAGTATGATTGAAGTGATGGAGAAGGTAGGAGATAATGTGTACATGTTTAGTATACCCCTATATATGTGCACTTACTCAATAATGAATGTGGAAAGTTTGAAACTCTACCAACCTTCCATTTTAGACCACAAACTTGAGCAAGTCTTACATCCTATAGAGGAGTTTGCACTAGAGGCTCAAATAGAGTAAGCATAAGGAACAAATTTATGTAAGAAGTATAAAACAAACAAGCAAGGACAATCTGAACTCTAACAAGTGGTGTTGAAAGGAAAACTTTTGGGAAAGGCTAAATGGTACTTCAAGGAGAAGGTAGAGGACAAATTTCCTTACCTCATTCAATAAAATATTTTGGGGATCAAAATCCTCCAAAAATGGGTAGGTGTGAATGGATCAATATATAAATTTTCATCTATTTTGGTGCTTATTGGGTTGAGTGATTGAATGAATTGGATTCTAGGGGCCATTTTAGGGGTAGGTCTCACTTTCCAAGTTTGGTGTCCAAAACCTTGTAAGGTCTGTTTAAGTGTCTAAACGATGTTTTTTTGTGGCCAAAAGTTCATCGCTTGTTTTATTCCCTCAACATGATTCTACAATGAAATACCTTTCAAATGGTCCAGTAATCACCTCAAACAGAGTCAATATGAGGAAGTTATGCCTTCCGTAAGTTGAATTATCTAGTTGAAAACCATGGTATTGAGCAGATTCCATGTCATCTCTTGTTTCTTATAGATGTGGAGCTAGTAAGGTGTTGAATTTCAATAACGTTCTAGAAGGTCCAAAACCCTAACCCTAATTGAAGTTGAGGCATGCAAAAATCCTAGAACTAATGCTAGATTGTTGTCAAACTATGTTAAATATCGATCCATTATGAGAAGACGAGTTCCATATTTTGACATTATTTTATTGTTCCGTATTTGAGAAACAACATGGGAGTGTATATTAGAGCAAAGAAAATGAGATACGAGAACATGCGATAGCTTTTGGGGCTACAATAGTCATAGATATGTCCATAGAGAGCACCATATCCTTTGTATTTTCATTTTTTATTTGAAGAGCAAAGCATATTCCTCATTTGTGGTTGGGATTTTTCCATAGCGGGTTTTCCCAAGGTAAATGTAGTGTTATTTGCATGGATTGTGTATTTATTTTCTCTATTTATCTCTCTTACAGTTTCAGTTATTTAGAATTAAGTGGAAATAAGCTAATAAAAATTACTAAGTTATAATATTTTTGTGACGAACTATTCCAATAGAATATGCATGAAAATTTATAGATAAATATGTATATCAAAGAAACAATCCATTCAATCTAGCGAAATGAAGTCTCCATGAATATCTAATCAGAACCCGCTAAAGGTGGTTAGGAAATAGAACCAACACTACCCTAAAACACTACAAAATTTGGTTGAATAGGAAAAATGAGAGTTATTTCTTAGAAAATGGCATACATCTACAAAAAAGAGCCTTGAATCCATTGAAAAAAACCAAACAAATAGTGAAATAAGAAGGGTGTTGGTGAAAGAAAAGGGTAAAAATTCCCAAAAATCTATTAATTTCCCAAAATATTATGAAATCCTAGTTTGTAATATAAAACAAACCTAAAACAAGTTAAAGACCCTAGTTTTAAGATTGTAATGACCCTGAAAAATGTTGAAAACCCTATTTTGTAGAATTCTAAAAAATATAAAAGAAGTTTTCTATAATTACTGCAGAAGATGGACATCTAATAAATTCCTTTTACTAGCCAAAAAAATATTATAAAACAACCCCAAAATCGTCTCCAAAATAATTTTCTTTTGGATATAAACAATGTTGGATGTCAACAAGATCAAGAATAAACCCTATCAGGTAGCCCTAAATAAGGTGTGTTGGAACTTAATGACAGTGTGAATAGACGTAAGTGCACTAACCTTGAAAGAAAGTGCTCTTCAAGAGAAATAAGATTTCAGATGTGTGCATTGTGGGAGGATAAACCAACCCTACCACTCATGCACACAAGATAAAGAAACATCCATCACAATAGATAAACATTAAGCATAACATAGGAACAACTGAGTATGGAAGATGAATCTTACACTTTCCCGAACACCATGTTGAAATCACAAAATAAAGAGAGAAGGATAAAATGAAATCACCAACAAACTGTAAATCAACCTGAACCATAAGCACATCATAAAAAGAAGAGAATATGAATCCATGAAAAAGAGAAGCACATGATATGGTTCTTTAAAGAAAATTATTCGCACTAATGATTAAAGATGATGATACAATTGACTCATACGATATATATTTATACACAACTTAGGAGGATGGGGCAATTTCCCCCATGAAGTAGTTATGGCCCCATATAAAATCCTATCCAAACTTAATGAAACTTCTAAACTTGTTTAAGTTTAACCATGCATATAATTATTAAGGAAAGCAAAAATCAAACAATAAAATTCAAACATAGTACACATAAATTTACCCTGGAAACCCCGAAGGGAAAAACCAACTTAACTTAGAGATTCATCGATCTCTTTGTTTATTTTTCATTCTATTAATTCAACCGTTTACAATAAAATATAAGGAATTCACCAACATATGAAACCCTAATTCCTAAACCAAAATTATATTACAATGGGCCAGGAACCATTGGCCAAAATCAATAAAAAATGGAGCAAAACAACCTCCTTCATTCGAGGGCTATCCCCTTAACCCTTTCTGAAAGTGGGGTAGTCATATAGAGAATATAATAGACACCCAACACTTAACCACCTAGAATAATAATAAATCATGTTGACTAGGTTGTATTAAACTATAACCTAGAAATTTATAATGAGTGTGCTTAGCCATAATATGTCAAGTAATTGCAAGTGAAGATTACCATTATTTCCATAGAACCTCCCTTTTGCTCTTTAATGTTAGTTAAGGTTTCTTCTTACATATCTTTTATAGTGATCAAAATTTGTAGTGGAAGATTGTGCCTAAGTTATGAAGTATTGGCATTATTTCATGGTGATTGCATTCATTAAAGAAGGAAATCTCACTAAGGGTTGTTTTTAACCTGTTTCATGTGCTCTCTTGGAGATTTGTCCATATATTTGAGCGCCTAATAATAGTGTTTACCCGTTGTTGTATTTTTATGGCATTGATCTTTGGGCTTATTGTTTCTCTTGTGATCACACAACTAGAAACAAGAAGTTGATGATCCATGGTTATGGGATGGTAGTGTAATTGTAGAATCATTGTTTCGAACCATCCATTATACATATTTTAAAAAACTAATATGAGGCTATGTGCTTATAGCATCATTATTTTTCAATTGCAAAACCAAGGGTTTGGACCATCTCCTTCTTTACCATATATTTGAAGACTTTTTTGGCTAATGGCATTTCCCTGAGGGTTGTAGAACTAGTTTTTTTTTTATCAACAATACTATAGGGTCTCATAAGGTTTTTCCTAGATTCAAAACCCTCTTTTAAAGTCTCTCTACAACAGTTAACCTAAGGTTATTCGGTTAGTGGAATCACCAAGTTTGTGACCAAAGAATTGGAGTTTCTGGTAACCTCTCTTTATAGTCGATCCAATATTTTTGACTAGTGGCATATACCTAAGGGTTGTGGTACTATGGTTTCCTAGGGATTTTAACCCTCCTAAGATCAATTAATTAGCTCAATTTTAATCATTTTCAACACCTAATATGAAGCTATTTGTTGGTAGCATCAATGTTTTTCTATCATTGTAGAATCAAGGTTTTTTACCATCTCCTTCTTTATCGCAGATCTTAATATTTTTTTGGCTAATGGCATTTCCCTAAGGGTTTCATAACTATGGTTTTGGATCAATGTTATTCTTGGGTTTCCTAAGTTTTTTTCTAGAGTTTAAACCATCTTTCAAGGACTCTTTACAATAATTGATCCAAGGATATTTGGCTAGTAGATCACCAAGTTTGTGACCATTGAACCATAGTTTATTAACCTCTCTTTATAGGTGATCACTATTTTGGAAAGTGGCATATCCATGAGGGTTGAAAAACAAGGGTTTCCAAGGTTTTTAACCCTCATTCATAGCTCAATTTACTCATTTTCAATAACTAATATGAAGTTATGCTTTGGTAGAATCAATGTCTTCTATCACTATGAATCGAGGTTTTGATCCTGTTAAGTTTTCTATTCAAATAGAACAAAGGATCACTGAAAGAATAAGAAGCACAGCAAAAAAATAATGCAAATATATATCCTGGGAAACCCTCATGGGGAAGAAAACCAAACAAAAATTCCTCTATATAGAATTCACCCAAGTATAGTGTAAGATCCAAAGAATAAAACTAGACTACTTCCTCTCCTCCAAATGGACTGTTTCTTCTCTCTCTAGTGCAACTGCTTGAGTTCTGTGTCTTTATAAATGAGTGAGGTTCCTCCCCTATTTATATTGATCAGTGGATAATCCTAATAACCCAACAAGGCCAAATTCTCCTCCTAATTAGGGATAACTTTCCTTGGGAGACTCAAAAATACATTTTAATAATACTTTTGTGGGTACTACTGACCCGAATTACAACATAGGTTTTAGATCGATACTTTACATGACCAATGGCATCCCTAATCAGTAAAACAACATATACAAAAGAGGTAATAATAATAATAATAATAATAAATAGAATATCTTCCGCAATTACTTTTCTTTAACACTCTCTCTTAACAAGGAAAGTATTCTATAATACAACAATACATATCTACAACTGACCGGTGAGTCTATACATCATAGGAAGCTTTCACAACTATATCAACATTATCATTATCGAAGGAATACCGCCATCAGGTCACAAACACATTCGTACAAGCATCGTATCTCGACACATCATAATAAGCATCACATCTCATCACATCATCATAAGCATCATATCACATCACATTGCATTGTCATGAACATCACATCTCATCACATCATCACAAGCAACACATCTCATCACATCATCATGAACATCACATATCATCGCATCATCACGAGCATCACATCTCATTGCATCATCACGAGCATCACATATCGTCACATCATCATGAGCATCTCATCTTGTCGCATCATCACGAGCATCACATCTCGTCGCATCATCATGAGCATCACATCTCATCACATCATCATGAGAATCACATCTCAAGCATCACATAACATCACCTGCAATAAACACACCATCGCAAATTAATGCAAAAGCAGCCACAACATCAAAATATGTTGGATCCTCCACAAATGAATGTAGTACCACAACGCCTGCAAATGAATGCTAGACCACAATGCTTGCAAATAAATTCTAGATCACAACTTCTGCAAATGAATTCTAGACCAAAATTCCCACAAATGAATGCCGAACCACAACGTCTGCAAATGAATGTCGAACCACAACATCTGCAAACGAATTCCAGGCCAAAATGCTCACAAATGAATGCTAGAACAAAACATATGCAAATGAATTCCAAACCACAACATCTACAAATAAATGCAAGACTGCAACTTTTGCAAACGAATTCCTATCACGCTCCCTCCCCTCTCGCTATGGAGAGGACACGACAAAGGATTTGCTATCATAATCGAGGATCTAGCCCCATGGACATAATAAGAAAAATGCATTGGATATAAAAATACATATGCAAATGTATATGTATGAAAATACAGTGGAAGAAAATACATTCATGCATTCAATATGTTCATAATAATTCATAAAACAAATACATTGCAGAAGTATTACAAAGAGAACACTTATCTTGAAAACTAGTTTCCCCGCAACTAGCTATGTCACTGCAACGTTCCACCCAACCATAGGCCAGTTGTGCTCATCAATTTCTCAACACAACTACCACCCCCGATCTGGGCATGATTTCCACAAGGAAAAAGGGAACAACAGGCTCACACATAACCAAATACACACCAAGGTTCAACCAAGCCAATCTATAGTTGGGTTTATCAGGCTGCTAAGGCAGTGAAAAGGAAGAATTGCTAAGCTAGTGAGCTCAATTATAGAACTATGGACACCTACACAATATCTATCTAGACTGGCCTCCACAATACCTACACACCCAACACAAGGAAGTATTTCCTTCACTACTACACAGTCCCTTAGGACATACCTTCCCTTCCAATGTTCTCTTCGGTGTGCATAGAAGATTAGCCAACCCCTCTTGATCTTTTTGTTAGGCTCCTCTCTTCAATAGGTTTATCAAGGTAATTATGGGCCTCTTCCACTCCTAACAATTCAGACTAAAACAAGGATGCACATAATAGAAAACACAAGTGTTGGGAATGAAGAAAAATGTCATGGGAACCAATAACGAAATGGTAGATGGGGAAATCAACCCTGTGAGAGAAAATCCTATTTCACCGAACATGTATGGGCATTGTAGGGGAAAAAATGACCTCTATAAACTCCTAAATTGTGAATCTTTCTTCCCAACCACCGTGCAATACAAAAACAGTTTTCCAGCCATGGAGAAAATGAGGAAAATTGCAGGAAACACGAGGGAAAAATGACCAGCTAGCTCCAGCTGCGTGAGGAAGTGAAATGCATGGGTAAGGAATGGATTGGGCACAAATTTCTAGGTTTTTTCTTGCCCCACAAGAAAAAACATGAATTTCCATATTTATGGATTACCCATGCACAAAATCGACTTCCATACCTCTCCATTCCCAATGCATTAACTACCTCAACCAACTTCTAGAAGAATTAAATGATTGGGTGCATAAGTCAAAATGGGTAGTTGAGATTTTATGGGTTCTCTCATTGACATTTGGCCCAAAGGTTTGAATAATTTCCCTCCCTATTCCTTGTGAAATCATGTGCCCATATCTTGTTGCATTGCATAGCTAGTTGTGGGTATTTTATTAAATTGTATATTTACATGATGTCTCAATTTTATATTGTGTCTGGATAGCACGAGAACCATAGGTATCAATTTTAATTTCCGATACACAAAACACTAAATCGATGGCATGGCCTTGTCCTTGAGCTCCTCACCATGATTTAATAACGATATTTACATCATGTACCATTTTAATGCAATAGGGGTCAAAATCGGGATATTACAATTTCGGACCACAACGTCCGCAAATGAATGTCATACCACAATGTTTGCAAATGAATGCCATACCACAATGTATGCAAATGAACATCATACCACAACATCCACAAATGAATGTCGACCCACAATGTCTACAAATGAATGCCAGACCACAACATCCACAAATAAATGTCAGAACACAATGTCTACAAATGAAGGCTAGACCATAACATCCATAAAGGAATGCCAGACCACAACGTCTGCAAATGAATGTCAGACCATAATGTTCACAAATGAATGCAAGACCACATATCATTGGGATATTCCTATTTGAAGATATGACCAACCTTCTTGGGATAGTCCTTATGAGGATTCCACCAACCATGTTGGGATCTACCCTTAGTGATACGACCAGTCATACTAGAATCCACCCTCAGTGATGTCACCAACCATATCGGGATCTACCCACGAAGGTACGATCAGGCTCTCTATACAGTGATCAGATCATCGAGGCTCATCATTATCTTCTTGTACATCCACAAATTCATCAAGAAAAATTATGTACTTGCATACCCTTACCATATCATTATCTTATCATCACTCCCTCTTAATAGGGAGGTCCTTTCGGACTACACCAAGCTTGTCTCTAAAATATTCAAACTTCACACGAGACAGAGGCTTAGTTAACACATATATTCAACTTGTTCCTCTATAGGAACATACTGGAGCTTTATAGCTCTTCTTTGCACCATATCCCATATGTAATGATACTTTATCTCTATGTGATTTGACTTATCATGGAACACCAGGTTCTCTGTTAACTTGATACAACTCTGGTTGTCACAATAAATATCATTTACATCCATTTTGGTATCAAAAAACCGTGTTAATAATTTGCGAATCCATACTGCTTCACTACAGGATGATCATGATGAAATGTATCCATCTTATGTTGTACTAAGTGCAACATTGTTTTGCTTTCTACTAAGCCATGAGATCACACCTGATCCCAAACTAAAACAACATCCTAAAGTTCTCTTTTTGTCTTCAGCACTTCCTTCCCAATCTGAATTAGTGTAGCTGCATAATCTAAACTCTCTATCAATTGCATGTGTGAGTCCAAAATCCAATGTACCCTTTAGGTACCTCATCACGTGCTTTGCTGCAACTAGGTGAACATGTATGGTTTCTATCATATACCGACTTAATGTGTTCACGTTAAAACATATATCTGGTCTTGTATTTGTCAAATACAACAGTGAGCAGATAATTTGTCTATATAGCGTGACATCTATTCTTTCTGAAGAGTCATCATTTAGGAGCTTCAGGTTTGTCACCATCAGAGTATTAATTTCCTTACAATCCAACCTCCAAAATCTCTTTAGGATCTCAACTGCATATTTTCCTTGGTTTACGAAGATTCCATCTGGGAACTGCTATACTTCAAGACCTAAGAAGTAATGCATCATGCCAAGATCTTTCATTTCAAATTATGTCACAAGATTCTTCTTACATTCACTGATAAACTTCTCATTTCCTGTCAAAAATAGATCATCTACATACAATAGTAATATCATGATCCCATCATCTTTAACCTTATAGTAAAGGTTGGAATCTGCTTTACTTTTGGTAAATCCTAGGCTCATCAGGAAGTCATCAATTCTTCTATACCATGCTTTGGGTGCTTTCTTTAATCCATATATCTCTCTCTTTAGTTGGCACACATGTGTTTTCTTGTCACGTGTCTCAAAACCTCGAGGTTGTTCAATATACACTTCCTCTTCTATCACACCATTTAGAAAGGTATTCTTTACATCCATTTGATGTAATTTCCATCTCATCTTGGATGCCAAATCAAGAATGGTTCTGATTGAGGTATATCTAGATACTGGTGCAATTTTTTTTCATAATCAATCCCTTCTTTCTGAGAGAATCCTCGTGTGAAAAATATTGATTTGAAATTTTTAATACTACCATTAGCTGAATGCTTTGTCTTATAAATCCATTTGGAAGAGACCACCATTTTATCCTTTGGTCTTGGCACCACTTCCCAAACATCATTCTTTAAGATAAATTGATATTCTTCAATCATGGCATACATACATTCCTTCTTCTTTGAGGCTTATTTAGAACATGTAGGTTCTTCATCAAAAATGTTACACAATAATGCTACATAGTTGGAGTGGAGTCTTAGTCTCTTGCTTCCTTCTGGTGCACCATATATTTCTTCTTCTTGAATTATATCAAGAGCCCAAGATGGCCTTTTCCTTTTTGAGATTGTTTCATGAGGTGTCTCTATAGGTTCTTGTGGTTCTACCATGTCCTGAACTTCTGGTATAGGATCTTCTTCATCTCTAACTGGTGGTTTATTGATCTCTACTACTCTCAAAATTTGTTGTTCTTTTTCATCCACATGGGTTTTTCTTGATTTGTTGAAGACTGCATCTTCATCAAATGTGACATCTCTGCTAACCTCAATTTTACGAATAATTAGAATATAGATTTTGTATGCTTTCAAATGATCACTATATCCAGTAAATATTCCCTTATTTCTTAAGGGGTCCAACTTTGATCTTTTCTCTTTGGGAACATGTAGGTAAACAAGACAACCAAATATCTTCAGGTGACTGACTTCAAGCTTCTCACTAGTAAACATTTCTTTTGGAGTTTTGTTTCCAAGTGCACAGTGGGATAATTTGTTTTGAACATAGACTGCAGTCTTTGCTGCTTCATCCCATAAGTACATGTGTATATCTTGATCATGAATCATGGCTTTGATTGCTTCCATGATAGATCTATTCTTACTTTCTTCTACTCCATTTTGTTGAGGATTATAGGGTGTAGTAAGCCTCTTCTTAATCCCATGTTATTTGTAGAAGTCCTTGAATTCATTTGAAGTGAATTCTCCTCCATTATTTGATCTTAATATCTTAATCTTCTTTTCAGATATATTCTACACAAGAGATTTGAACTCTTTGAACTTTTCAAATACTCCATCTTTCCTTTTCAAGAAATATATCCAAGCATTACGTGAGTAGTCATCAATAAAAGAAACATAACAGACATACCCACTTAAGGAAGTAGTTGACATTGGTCTGCACAAATATGAGTGGACAATCTCTAAGATCCCTTTTGATTTACTATTATTGCTTGGAAATGGAATCTTGGTGTTTTTTTCCTTTAGCACATCCTTTGTATACCCCTTCGTTGTTGATCTATATTTCTAGTAGACCTATTACTTCCTTTCTCACAATTGGTAATGCTTTGTAGTTTACATGAGAAAGTATTATATGCCATAGTTCACATGGAATGATAGTGCAAGTTGTGAAAGTTGGTTCTGTATTCCCTTTTAGTTTGTAAATCCCTCCTTCTTCAATGCCTATTACAACTGCATCATCTATAGTTTTTTCTTTTGGCCACATAAGAACTTCACCATCTACAAAAGAAACTATAAATCCTTTCTTGTCTAGAGCTGATATAGAAAGAAGAATCTTCTTTAGACCTGGAACATATAAGACTTCTTTCATTTTCATGGAATTTATAGATTTCAGCTTGTAGGAATCTTCTCCCATTCCTTTGATAGGATATTGATAGTCATCTCCAAGCTATACTTTGTGTGGTTAATCTTTTTGATTGAGGCATGAGAGAGAATCTTTGTGACCTATCATATGTTTGGAAGCACCACTATCTATGAGCCAAGTATCACTTCCATGAGATATTGATCTTGTGAGTGCTAATATCAAGACATATTCTTCATTAGAGTCTTTATTTTCTCTGGTCCTATCTTCATTTGATTCGTTTTCTTTGGATGCATGGGCGTGGAAATTTTCATTCTTCTTTTTGAACTTGTTTTTTTTAAGTGGACAATGTCTGGAGATATTTCCTAACTTATGACATGTATAGCATTCATAGGATGAGTAATCCTTCTTAAACTTATTACCTTTCTTGAGGTCTAGTGATCTACTTCAGTGGAGATCCTCGATCCTTCCTTTTATGTCTTCCATTATTTATATGCACAACTAGACCTTGATATTCATATTCATTTAAATTCTCTTCTCTATTTAATAACCTTCCTTCTTCTTGTACACACTCCTCCCATATATTTTTGAATTCGGTTAGCTTTCTTCTAGCACATATTCCTCTGATGAAGGAATCCCATTCTCTTGGAAGACCATTTAGAGTGGTCATCACAACTTCAGCTTATTATACCATGTCACCGATGGCTTCTAATTGTTCTTTGATTTGAGATACTATGGAGAAGTATGACTGCATGGTTTCTTCCTTTTGCATCTTCACACCCTTGAGTTGGTTTCTCAAGGTCATTCTCCTATTGATGTTTTTCCCTTCAAGCATATTGGTTAATGCATTAAACACCTCATTTGGAGTATTCTTTGAGTAAACTTGGGATATCAAGTGATCCTTAATAGAGTTAGCTATGATCCTCTTGAATTTGATCAAATCCTTGTTTTGTTTTTATTTTTCCTCTTCTCCCTCTGGTTCCTTGACCTCTTCTTTGATATATCCATCTAGGTCATGTTGTTCAAGGATGAGCATAATTATTTACTTCCATGCTCTAAAATTATTTGCTCCCTTAATATTTTCATCTAGCTTGGTATTGTTTGTCATCTAGTAATGAATGAGAACCTCAAATGGAAATATAGGAGATAGTACTTACTAGTTTGAGGAACTTTTTCTAGAATTAGTTTCAAGATGACCTAGGGTTTGACTAGAAAACCCTAAATTTATAGTTGTGATCACTTGTAGATATGAGAGGAGGAAAATATGTCCCTCCCTAAAGAGATCTATATTGTATAGATTTTACAGAATCTAAGGATGGAACCTTAAAAAATATGATACCCTAGTTTCTCCCAGCAGTAGTGATAGGTCAAAAAGTGAACATCCTCAGAATGAAAAACCGCTTCGACAAAAAGATGCGACCTCTTAGGGAGAGTTGAATGGACCTTATTTTTAGGCTGATTTATGGAGGGAGGTACTTGGAATAATGAACCCTAGCTTGTTGGATTGTAGGAGCTATTGCACAATGTCTTCTTTCAGGTTGCCTCTGATACCATGTTAAGTTTTCTATTCAAATAGAAAAAAGGATAACTAAAAGAATAACAAGAACAACAGAACAAAAGAGAAAAAAAAGTTTTATCCTACGAAACCCTCATCTGGAAGAAAACCCAACAAAACTTCCTCTATATAGAATTCACCCAAGTACATTGTAAGATCCAAAGAACATGACTAGACTACTTCCTCTCCTTAAGATGGATTGTTTCTTCTCTCTCTAACGCAACTGCTTGAGTTCTGTGTGTGTCCAAATGAGTGAGGTGCATCCCATATTTATACTGATGAGTGGAGAATCCTAATAAACCACCTGGGCTGAATTCTCCTCCTAATCAGGGTTGGATTTCCTTGTGAGACTCAACAGTACATTTTAATAATACTTTTGTGGGTACTATTGACCCGATTTACAACATAGGTTTTACCTCAAGACTTTACATGAACAATGGAATCCCTAATCGAAGGAACAACATATCCGAAAGAGGTAATAACAATAATAATACAAAATAGAATATCTTCCATAGTTACATTTATTTAACAGATCCATCTCCTCACATAGCTAAGGCGAGACATGTGTGTTGAGAATAATTTAATCCTCGTGTCGCTAAGGTGAATCCATATTAACCATTAATGTATGTGGCTAAGGTTAAATTATAATAATTTATTATAATTCTAGGTTTTACTTAAAGTCAACCTAGTCAACTTGTTATGCAAGCCCATAATCCCTCTTTGGGAGGGCATGCTAACTCCTAGGTTTTGTATAAATACACACTTAAGAATCATTTGTAATATCGAGTTGTTATCTTTATTGATCATTTTTTAACCCATGAGCATTACTCCTTTTAATAAAATGATCTTTTCCGAAGGACACCTACATCTTTGGCATTTTCTATTGTTTATGGAGTAATTTCTCTCTCTTTTCTTGGTTAGTATCTATCTACTATACTTTTGATCAGCTCTAGAACTTCTTTTTCTAGGTTATCTTGGCCATTATTGCAGAATTTTCTCTCTAGTGCACTTGTTATAGGACATATTTTCACTTTAGAGAGTGTGATGCCCTAATGCTACTATTTTCTTCATTCATTGCAGGTTTTAGGGTTCATTGGTGATTCGATTAGTCCTTCTTTCTCTTATGGATTTCTACAAACATGACATGAGAACTACTATTGTGACAACCTCAAGCAATAATATCGAAAAAGGAAAGTGTTATTCAATGAAATACATAAGCGTTAAAGGAAACATATGAGAATTAAAGTTAACAATGGTAGGAACTAAACAATGTAACCCATGGGACAAAACACAAACAATTGTTTGTGTAATTATCTTTGCAACATCTCAAAGATAAAACAATCACCATAATAATTAAAAAATAGAGACACATAAGATTTCTTAATTGTACAATTTATCATCGATACAAAATTCTACAAAATGAGTAGAGATGCCATAGATACTCTTATTATTATTATTTTTTATTCCCGTATTTTCATTTTTTGTTTGACCTTGTTGGTCATTATAAGTGGATGGCATGTGTATTTTTTTATTTCTAATACAAACCTAATGTTTCTCCTCAACATCCAACACAAACTACACAATCTCTATTCCTCTCAACTTATTTCTATAATTTTTCCTAATTACAAGAGATCAAGCTTTCATGATTACATGATTGAATTTAATAATGTAGATACATCATGAGAAGGTTGTTGAATGTTTTCAAGCACATTGGCTATTAGCACCAACAAAAATGTTGGTAGGAACACTCTTGCATAGTTTGATTGTGAGTTTAATGCCTTTTCTAGAGTAAGAATAAATGCCAATGCAAAAGTTGATTTGTTTGGTTTAGACATTAATATATTTGAGTTGAAACCACAACATTTTTATGTTGACTGTTGGAACCATCCATAGTATTGATAGGGGGGTGTGAATTAGCACTGAGCAATTTTAATCATTTTAACTTTTAGCACATAATGTGATCATTGCAAATCAACATCACATAAAATACACACAATTTGTAACTATTGAAATATTGTAACTTCAAAGGATATTCTAAATGTATTTTACTAATGTAACCCAAGGGAGATGCTATTATTCCTCTGGTGGGGTGTTAATATTGTATCTGGTCATCATAGAGTCATGAGGTAAATCTCCATTGTAATTCGTGTCATTATTACCCTAATGAATAATATAATATACTGTTTTGAGTCTTCCTAGGTGAATTCGTCCTAGACAGTTTAGTGGGGCCAACTTGGTTAGGGTAAAAGTCAGTTGGCTCAATGTTTATAAATAGAGGAGCTATGATTCTTATTTGAACACATACTCACTCACTTGAGTAGTGCATATGAGAGAGAGAGAGAGAGAGAGAGAGAGAGAGAGAGAGAGAACAAAAGGAGGAGAGTACATGTTTTTGGGGTTATATCTTATACAGGGTAAGTTTTGTTGGGATTTCTTCCCTTTGACAATTTCCGAGGATAAATACTGTGTCTTTGTGATTGCGTTTCTATCAGTTATTTTGGATATGATGCTGCTATGATTTTTGAATTGAACACTAATGAATCTAGTCTAGCATATGAAATCTTAACATGGTATCAGAGCTAATCTGAATAGGACAACTTTCACAAGGTGAAATTCTCTCTCCTCCCTCTCCAGAAGAAATAAGGATTTCTGCAAAAGTTGGAGTTTTGAAGATATGCTTGCATATAAATTTTCCCCTCCCTAGAACACATCTATTGAGCCTAGGATTTATTTTTTTGGATGTTTGAAGTGCCAGAAGATCCAAACCGTAGTTTGGACTTGAACTAGAAAACTGCAGAAAACTAGAACCAAAAATTCTGCAGAGCTGCAACCTCACAAGTAGGATTTGAAGGGTGAAGATTTGGGATCTCCATAAATCAGTTGGACCAACCAAATCGCCTCATTCAAGCGCATATACAGGTAAGGTCATCCTCCTATTTTGATAAAAAAATTTTTTAGTGACCTACTAGATAAGATGGCCCCAAGCACTAAGCTTGAGGACAAATTGGAAGGCATAGAAAACCTCCTAGATTGAAAGTATAGGATTGATCTCATTATGAAAGAGAATGGCCTTGAGAAGTACATCAATGATGAGATTATAGAACCTAAAGAAAATGAAGCTAAGGAGAAGTGTGGAAAAGACCTAATCAAGGCAATGAGGATCATTGTTGATTATATTAAGGCTCACTTGACCCCTCAAGTTTGATCTAAGAAGACACCTAATAAAATGTATGATGCACTTTCCAGAATGTACGAGGGAAGGAACACCAATAGAAATATGAATCTAAGAGCTCAACTGAAGGGCACCAATAGGAGGAAAGGAGAGTCTATTCAATATTAATTCACAAGGGTATCTCAATTCAGAGAACAACTAAGTGTTATTGGAGACACCCTTGATGAGGATGAACTAGTTATGGCTACTCTCAATGGTCTCACTAGACCTTGGGAATCATTCATTCTCATTCTGTGTGCCATAAAATAAAGTATGGAGTTTGACATAGTATCGGAATATTGCATACATAATAAGTTAGAGTGGCCAATAGAGAAGCTCTCCTTAGAGAAGATGACTAGGCTCTAGCCACACATACTAAAGGAAGAAAACAATCAAACTTCAATAAGAGTAATCATAAAACTTCAAAGCATAAATTTTAGAATAAGAAGAAGGATTACTCAAAGTATCAATGTTACAACTTTCTTAAGATAGGACATCTTGCTAGAGAATGTCCATCACCAAAGCAGAAGAAAAACAACAAGAGACATCATGCTCATCTAGTTGAATATGAGGATGTAGAAGGAGAAAGGCCTCAAAAGAAAACTATAGGTGAAGATGTAGAAGAATATGTGTTATTCTATGCACTCTCTGTGTCTGTAACACCTGGAGAAGACACATGGCTTATTGATAGTGGTGCTTCAAAGCACATGACATGGAAGAAGAAAAATATGTCAAGACTTGAAGAGAAGAACTCTCCCTAGAAGGTATCATTGGGAGATGACTATCAATATCCTATCTAAGGTATAGGTGAATCAAGCTAAAATGTTGAATTTGGAACTTCCATGAAGATGAAGGAAGAACTGTATGTACCAGGTTTGGAAAAAAGAGCCTACTTTCCATCTCTTCTCTAGATAAGAAATGATATAGAGTTGTTTTTATAGATGGAAAAGTACTTGTGTGGTACAAAGGAAATACACTTGAAGATGCTATCGTCATTGGAGAAGAAGAAGGAGGGTTGTGCAAGATCAAAGGACATCCAGAGACAACCCTTGTCCATGAGACTACCAACTCAAGTGAACTGTGGCATAGGAGACTTTCTCACATCAAATACATAGGATTTCCCTATGTGAGCAAGGTGGTAACAAGGTTACCATATCTGAATATTGACCATGAGGGAACTTGCAAAGGATGTGCAAGAGAAAATAACATTAAGAATACCTTTCTGAAAAGTGAAACGTGAGTGAAACAAAAGACAAAAGGTACATTGGAACTAATCCATGCTGATGTATGTGGTACTATTCCTTCTGTATCCTTAGGTGGATATGAGTACTATGTAATATTTATTGATGATTATTCAAGAAAGACTTGGATATACTTCTTGAAGAATAAGGGTGAAGTGTTCGAAAAATTCTAGGAATTCAAAGCCTTGATAGAGAACCACTTAGAAAAGAGAATCAAGACACTGACATTAGATAATGGTGGAGAATACACTTCAAAGGAATTTGTAGCATTCTGTAAGGAGGAAAGAATCAAGAGGGAACTAACCACCGCCTATAATCCCCAACATAATGGTGCTGCAGAAAGAAATATTAGAACTATCATGGAAGCAGTGAAGACCATGATTTATGAACAAGACCTCCCTATGAACCTATGGGTTGAAGCAACAAGAAAAGTATTATATGTGCATAATAGATTATCTCATAGTTCTCTTGGATTTAAGACTCCTGAAGAGATGTATGCAGGAAAGAAACCTGAAGTGATCCATTTAGAAAGAAGGGAATATTTGTTGGATACTGTGAAGTCTCCAAAGCCTTCAAGATATACATATCAGTATTCCATCATATAGAAATTAGTAGGGATGTAACATTTGATGAAGAGACAGCTCTTAAGAAGTCTAGAAGGTCTCATATTTAAGAAGTACATAAATAGGATGTACCTCCTAGAATGATAGAAGATAGACCCTCTCCTGAAATAGTAGCATCGGAAGATCATGACATGCTAGAACCTTAGGAGCCCCCTACTATGGATATCTCTCAAAAGACAAAACCTTCTTGGTTAAGAGAACTCATACAAGAAACATAAATATATGGAGCTCTAGAAGGCTCCTCAAGAACCATCAAAATATCAAATCCATATTCTAGTTATGTAGCTTTGATGTGTGACCTTGTAGATCAAGAACCCACCAGCTATGAGGAAGATGCATAGAAGAAATAATATCAGTCAATCATGAAGAATGATGTTTGGGATATTGTTCCCAAACCAGAAAACAAGAGTGTGGTATCTTTGAAATGGATATACAAGATAAAACATGCTGCTGATGGATATTGAAAAGTACAAAGAAATATTTGTGGCTAGAGGATTCTCTCAGAAAGAGGGGATTGATTATGAAGAAAAATTTGCTCCAGTAGTAAGGTACACTTCCATCAGAACCATCATGGCACTTGCCTCCATGATGAAATGGGACTTACACTAGATGGATGTAAATAAAACCTTCTTTAATGGTGTGATTGAGGAAGAGGTTAACATTGAACAACCATAAGGATTTGAAGTAGAAGACAGAGTGACCCTTGTATGCAATTTGAAAAAGGATCCGTATGGACTGAAGCAAGATCCTAGAGCTTGGTATGGTAGAATAGACAACTTCTTGACAAGTTTGGGATTCACCAAGAGTAAATTCGATGCTAACCTTTATATGAATATTATGGATGATGAACCTACCATACTATTATTGTATGTGGATGATATATTTCTGAATGGAAATGAGAAACATATCACATGTTTCAAGAAGAATATAGCTAAAGAATTTGGGATGAAAGATCTTAGATTGATGCATTATTTCCTAGGGCTGGAAGTCATGTGGTAGAGCCCAAAAGGAATATTTCTGAACCAGGGAAAGTATGTAGTAGAAATCTTGAAAATATTTGATATGTTGGATTGTAAATCCATGACCATACCCATGGACACCAACCTGAAGTTGTTGTTTGATGAGACATCATAGTTAGTGGACATGACTCACTAAAGATAGATTATTGGGTCATTAATGTATCTGAAAAACACAAGGCCAGATATATGCTTTGCTATGAATAGCTTGAGTTAGTATCTAATTAAACCTAGACAGGTTCACCTAATAGCTGCAAAGCATGTGATGAGGTACCTAAAAGGTACGATTGATTTGGGACTTTACTATGGGAGATATCATGACTACAAATTGTATGGATATATGGATTCATATTGGGAAGGAAGTGCTGCATATAGGAAGAGCACCTCAGGTGGATTTTATTGTCTGGATTCTGCCATGATCTCATGGTTTAGTAAGAGACAATCCAGTGTTTCTCTTAGTACAACTGAAGCATAGTACATTGCAGCTTGCTTCGCTTGTTGTGAAGCGATTTGGCTTCAGAAGTTGATGTCATGATTATTTGACATGGATTTGGACACCACAATAATTCTCTATGACAACCAGAGTTGTATAAATATGATAGAGAATCCGGTGTTCCATGAAAAATCAAAGCACATAGAAATCCAATATTTTTATATAAGGGATATGGTACAAAAGGGAGCTATCAAGCTCTAGTATGTGAGTACCGATGAGCAAGTTGTTGATGTACTGACCAAGCCTCTATCTCAATTGAAGTTTGAATATTTATGTGATAATATTGGTGTAGTGAAAATACCTTCCTCAGAAGGAGGAACCATGATGGAACTACAGATGATGAAATGAACCTTCTTTAAAAAGGAAGATCAGGTCGAAGACATGAACCTTCCTTGGAAAAAGGGGGAGTATGTTGATAATATAAAACTTCCCATGAAAGGGGGAGTGATGATGAGACTAAAATCGATGATGGATGACAGTGATGATGAAGGTCCTACATTTACTTATGGACGATAGTATCCTCTCTTGAGGATGGCAGGAATAACACTATGTTCATGAGAGTGGTCCTTAAAAAGGATGGCCCTGCAGATGTTACTCTCGCATGGAAGTTACCCACATTCATTTGTGGAAACCATAAAATAACACTCACTTAGGAGTGCTTTTAACCTCAGTGGTAAGGATGCTCTACAACAAGACTGAAATTTTGTATGCAGTCGAGATTTGTCTTGCAGATTATACTCTTGTATAGAGAGTATGTCTATATTCATATGTAGATACCACAGAATAACACTCGGTGGTCCTAACCTCAGTGGTATGGATGCTCTATGATGAGTCCTCACTGATGTTGTAGTATAACACTCTATTGAGAGTGGTACTAACTGCAGTGGTATGGATGTTCTACGATGGGCCAACATTTTCTATGCAGTCGAGATCAAATCTGCAGACAATACTCTTGCTTGGAAGAGTATTCCTACACCTAAGTGTAGATACCATAGTATAACACTCTCTTGGGAGTGGTCCTAACCTTAGTGGTATGGATAGTATACGACGAGTCTGCATAGATGATAGGGCATGTACTAGGTGCAGTCGAGATCTGCATTTAGTTGTATAAGATTCAACTGATCTATTGTATGGATTAGGATGATGCAGGATTTCATCATCCTTGGAATCACATCCTAAATTGATAGGGATTGATCTTCCTGCAAAGAGATAATGTGTAATGCAGGTAGCATGGTGGAAATGGATCAAGTAGATTGAAGTACAACAGTGAAGGGTCAAGTAGATCAAAGTGTGGCTACAAAGGATCAAGAAGGATCGAAGTGTTGCTACAAAAGATCAAAAGGATTGAAGTGCTGCTACAAAAGGATCGAAAGGATCGAAGTGCTGCTACAAAGGATCGAGAAGATTGGAAGGCTTATGCAAAAGATCAAAGTGTTGCTGCAAAGGATAGAGAAGATCAAAGTGTTGCTACAAAGAATTGAGAAGATAGAAGTGTTTCTGCAAAGGATTAAGAATATCGAAGTGTTTCTCCAAAGGATCAAAGTACTACAAAATATCAAAAGATTGAAGTGCTGCTACAAAGGATCGAAATGTCGAAGCATTACTGCAGAAGGATCAAGTGATCGTGTGATGCAGAAGATGAAGAGTAACTATTCCAGTTACTAATTGTGAAAACTTCCTTTGACATATAGATGTATTACGTCGATGTACTGTTAAATATATTGTACCTCTATTCTCGTATAGTCTATGATGATGTTGTCAGTAGTATAACCTTCTTGTTAAGGGGGAGTGTTGAAATATTGTAACCTCAAAGGATATTCTAAATGTATTTTACTGATGTAACCCAAGGGATATGTTATTATTCCTTCGACGGGGTATTACTATTGTATTTGGTCATCATAGAGTCATGAGGTAAAGCCTCCATTGTAAGTTGGGTCATTAGTACCCTAATGAATAATATAATATATTGTTTGAGTCTTCTTAGGTGAATTTGGCCCAGACAATTTAGTGGGGCTAACTTGGTTAGGGTAAAATTCATTTGGATCAAAGTGTATAAATAGGATAGATGTGATTGTTATTTGAACACATACTCACTCACTTGAGTAGTGCATAGGAGAGAGAGATAAACAACAAAAAGAGGAGAATACCTATTTGTGGGGTTATATCTTATACATTTTGTATAGAGGAAGTTTTGCTGGGTTTTCTTCCCCTTGAGAGTTTCTCAAGATAAATATTGTGTCTATCTTGTGATTTTGTTTCTATCAGTGATTCTGGATATGCGTCTGCTATGATTTTTTAATTGAACACTAATGAATCTAGTCTAGCATATGAAATATTAATAGTAACGTGGAAAACATTAGGATGGAAAAATCATAAAATATATTTCTTTATTATTCATTCATTATCATACCAGGATCCAACTTGATAGGGACACCCATCCTTGATGCAAGATACAACTTGCATAAACATAGATCTCAACTTGTTTACAATAAGCGTCAACTCACTGATTTAGTGAAGGCTTCAACCCTCACTACAATATCCAACTTGTAAAACAAACTTCAACCTGTTGTTTCTAGCTCCAACTAACTAGTTTGGTGAAGGATCCAACCTTCACAAGCAATCTCCAACTTGCTGACCAAATCCAACCAGTCATTGGGATGTAGAAACCAATCCTCTTGAGCACCAACTCAAATCCCCTCCACCACCCTACCACCCTACAGTGAAAATATGAATTTGTAATTCAAATATACAAGTTCAAATGTCAACCTTTTCCCTTAAGATTCATTCCACTATTTATGTGTCTTCACAACTATTCCTGCACTTACTTCATTGGTCATTAATTTCCAACCCTTTACTCTTCTCTACATTCAATATACACATACATTCTTTGTGATTTCTTTCATAGTCATCGCATTCATATTGATTTCATTGATAATTTCTCCGCCTTTCTATTCTATCTTAGTGACTATGAACATATCTTCATGTCAGGGATATCCTTAATCAACATTCAAACTAAATCATAGTCATTGACATTTACCTTCCACTTTTATGTCTCCCAATGTTGTACCTTATGATCATTCAACTAATATTTACATCATACTTCTCTCTTCATAGATCCTCAAAACCTTTACAAGATTAGTTAGATAATCAACATTTTCTTGGCATAGAAGGGCATTTGAGTCAATTTAAAGAATACTTTGTCTTGGCATTGAAGAGCAATATTTACAAAGACCTAGAGTTTGCATTCCTTTTGATGTATCATACTTGGGGTTCCACAATATGAGAGCATTCACAAGGGATTCAAGAGATTGTGATTTTAGAGCACATCCCATACTCGTGGTTTCATATCATCACTCCAATATTTAGCATATTGTTATCCTTTAAAGTCTTTTCTCAAACAATGTACCTAGTGATTCTAGTGTGACATCAAAGTGTTATATTTTATCCTTTAATCAATATGATCTAGGACCTTATTTGAGAGAATAACATGCACAACAATAATCACAAGAGATAAGAGATACAAATAATTTTCCTAGGGGAAACCATAAAGGAGAAAACCCCACAACTTCCTTAGAGATAGAATGAGCACCAATAGAAAAAGTAAAACCCAAAAACATAAAGATGATCTACGACAGCTGTTATCTCTCTCATTTGTGTGAGCTCCTCCTCTCTCACTCATGTGCTACAATTGAGTGAGTGTATGTTCCAAATAGAGAGTCTCACTCTCTATTTAGACTTGTTTTCCACTTGAATTTTACTCTTGCAGGGTCGACCTCACTAGGAGAGTCTAATAACCATAATACCAATCAACTGTGGGGACTATTTCCCCAACTTACAATAGAGGGTTAACCTCAACTCAATTGTGGGGACTATTGCCCCGACTTACAACGGAGGGTTAACCTCAATGAATTTACATGACTTTATTATATTAATGACTCTCTCAATCGGAGGAACAAACATCTTCGTCAGGTTATAATGAAATACAATAATAAATATGCAAGTGAATACATTCTGAATTTACAGATACATCAACACTCCCTCTTAACTAGGAAGGTATTCTCTTGACACAGTTCATCAACACAAGTATTCATCACTAAATCATCATCAAAGTTGGATCATCATCATCATCACTCCTCCCGCTATCTAGAGCAAATGGTTCTATCTCTCAATTCTACCTGTCATAGGAAGTTCTACAAATCCAGCCCTTTTTCATGCTGGATGTAGGCCTAGCCTCCATGTAGGTCTTTATCAATAGAGCCAACCCTTTTTCATGCCGGATGTAGGCCTTGCCTCTGTAAGGACTTCCTCTATATATCCAACCCTTTTTCATGGTGGATGTAGTACCTTGCCTTTGCAAGGATTTCCACTATAGAGCCAGCCCTATTTCATGCTGGATGTAGTACCTTGCCTCTGCAAGGATTTCCACTATAGAGCCAACCCTTTTTCATGCTGGATGTAGCACCTTGCCTCTGCAAGGATTTCACTACAGAGCCAACCCATTTTCATGCTGGATGCAGTACCTTACCTCTGCAAGGATTTCCACTACAAAGACAACCCTTTTTCATACTGGATGCAGTACCTTGCCTTTGCAAGGATTTCCACTGCAGATCCAACCCTTTTTCATGCTGGATGTAGTTCTATAGAGCCAACCCTTTTTCATGCTGGATGTAGGCCTTTCCCTCTATAAGTTCTTTCTCTACAAATCCAACCCTTTTTCATGTTGGATGTAGTGCCTTGCCTCTATAAGGAATTCCCATATAGAGCCAACCCTTTTTCATGCTAGATGTAGGTCTTAGAAATTATATCCGACCATTGGAGGCCCATCCTGCCACCATGTCAAAAAGGCCCAGTTCTTAAATCCATCAGCATGATAGGACACACCATCTACCACCCAAGGAAAGGCCCTACACTTACATCTAACCATGGGAGGCCCCACCTACCACCATGTCAGAAAGGATCTGCACTTACATCTGACCATGGAAGGCCCCACCTACCACCATGTCAAAAAGGCTCTGCACTTACATATGACAATGGGAGGCCTCACCTACCACCATGTCAAAAAGGCTCACAGACTCATCACTTCCCCTTGGAAGGAACCTCGATCTGGAGAACACGAAGATTCTCCCTGAAGTACTCAAAATTCACTCTGACCATTTCTAGCATAGAATCACATTAGGGATGATTACGTCCAAGGATAACCCATGAGATTCATTGGGACTGATTACATCTGAGGAAAACCTACAGGATTGATTACATCTGAGCAACCTACGATCTTCACTAGGATTTTATGCTTAGACAAACTATCTCACCAACTATGCTAGAACTCCCTCTTTCGAGAGATCTCGATCTGGATCACAAACTAGAGCTTCACTGCTCCTCTCTCGGCTATCCTCAATGCCATGCAGGACTCCATCCTACCAAACCAGTAGCTCATACTGTATCTCAAACTGAAGAATCAACCCAGGGTGCTATTCTTCTCATTGGCACTACCAATTCGAATCAACATAACCATGCAGGTTAGTCTTCTAATTCATATCATACTTGAGCCCACACTCAACTGTACCCTTCAGGTACCTCACTGCATGCTTTGCAATCATCATGAACTAGCTCAAGTTGTTCATAGCAAAGAAAATATCTGGTCTCGTGTTCGATTATTACATCAATGATCCAATCATCTGACAATACATCATGGAATCAACCGACTCTGATGAAGCATCACTTAATAGATTTAGGTTCGATGCCATAGGTGTGGCCATGGCCTTGTAGTCCATCATCCCGAATATCTTCAAGATATCCACTGCATACTTCTCTTGTCCAAGGGGGATTCCATCCGCACTTTTCCACACCTCCATGCCTAGAAAGTAGTGCATCATACCCAAGTCCTTCATCTCGAACTCGAAAGCAAGTCTCCTTCTTGAAACTTTAATGAGTTTCTCTTTCCCTGTCAGGAACAAGTCATCAACATATAACAGGAGCATCACTGATCTTCCGCCTTCAACCTTGAATCAAAGGTTGGAATATACTTTACTCTCAGTAAATCCTAGAGACATCAATAATATTTCCATTCCAGTGTACCATGTCAAACCTCGAGATCTTCTACAGTCACTCCCTCTTAAGTGGAGAATCATTCTCCCTCTACCTTTTGTACTCTATGTATTAAAAAATTCTGTACTGGAGTGACAAGGGGCTTCCTTTGCTACTAATATTTCCTTGTATCCCATGATGTTTCCATATATTGCATGATGGATCTCCTATATACATATGGAAGACACTACAGACTTCACTTCAGGTCTCGATACCGCATCCTAGACATCATTCTTCTTGAACGGGTACTCTCCTTCCCTTTCTTCTTGGCTACTTCTTCATAGCTGGAAGGCTCTGCATCAATGATGTCACTCAACAATGTCACATAACTAGAGTGTGTCTAAGGCCTCTTGAAGTCTTGTCATACTATTCTTCATTTTGGATTATTTCTTGAACTTTCATCACTTGTTCTTCAGAACAAGTCTCATCCTTCTTTTCTTGTAGGTGATTGTACGCGATCTTTCCTACAAGTCAAATGCACCAGTCGTATGGTTAGACACATTTCATAAGGAATATTCATAATGGAAAATTCTGATGCATAAAGATATAATCATGCAACTATTTTAGCCAATACAACATTCATCCATATCTCACGGAAACTTTCTAAATGCCTTCCATCTCTACCATGAAATCATTGATATTGTGCACTAATCCAATATTTCAGCAAAGAGGTTTCATTCTAGATAATTAGCAATGGAGTGTTGTATAGCACCATGGGCTACTTACCCATCACATGCATATTAGTAGTATATTTTCATTGATGCAGACATATATCATGCATAATACATTTCACAACTAAACAATGTCATATAAACAACTGGATATGTAGGAAAAAACAATTCAAATACTTGTCTTTATTTGTTTCATGGGTAAACTCCTTCTTGAGCCTTCAACTTCATCATCTTATTTATTCATGACATCATCATTTCTTATCCAAATGCTAAGATGGATAAGAGGTTCTTCAAGAATTGAGTCCTTCATATTACTCATCGCTTGAGGGATCTTCTTTGAATCGTGAGAGCTTGATATTCAGTTGCTCCCATATTCTCTTCTCTATTAAGAGTCGATATTATTCTTGTGTGCACTCTTCCGAGAGTCTGCTGAAAGTAATCACTTCCTTCTGCCACACATTCCTCGAATGATTGAATCCCATGATCTTGGGAGGCCATTCAAGGTCGTTATAAAAATATCTTATTCTTCTTCGATTGCTTCGTCATTGAATCGAACACTTCCTTTTTGTGTCTTCAAGTATGACATATGAGGGATGAGATGATATTTAATAGAATATAAAATGATTCTCTTGGCTTTAGCCTTAGCCTTAGCTCCTTCTGGCTCTTAGAACTTCCTTAGGGTTTGAGGTGTCCGTCCTAGTTCCAGAGATGGTTGATCTAGGGTTTGTCAGAGAAACCCTAATTTTCAAAACTTGGAATCTTCCATATTTGATTGGATAGAAATATGTGCCTCCTCAAGGTGAGCTGAGCAGCATACTCATTTTCCCAAAACTATGATCAGAACTACAAAATATCTGATTCCCTAGGTTTCTTCAATTTCTTATGCAGAATTGCCTAATATTGTTTCTGTAGTATTGCCTAAATTTATGCTCTTATGTGTCTGAAACTTTGTTCTAAGGTATCCTCTCCTGTACTCTTTCCAACACCATAGGTTTGAGTAGAATCGGTTTAACCAATTGGGACTTATGAGAGTTTTCCCAAGGTGACCTATTTCATGACTATTCAACATAGCAAACTTGTACAGAATTCCACATGTCACTGGTTCACTATCACGGTATGAACCTTTTACCACAGAAAGTAAATTTTGTGCCCTATATGGAACATCTTGAGAAATCTCGTTTGGACCTTCATAGCCTAAGATATGGAAATTCTCCCAAGGTGGTTCTATTTAGGGATGAATCATGGGAGAGGTTGGAACCCCGATTTGGAGGAATCATATCCCCCAGAATGTAGTGAATCTAAGGAAGAAACGTTTACACAAGATACATCAAGAATTTATCTTCAGCCTGTAAATGTTTCAGTTCCTGATCCTTCTCCAATCTTGAGATATAGCAAATGTGCCAAAACTACTAGTTTTAGTATTTTAGGGTTTTCAAATTAGGGTTTGACTTTCCTAGAGTTCTACCCAACCAAAAAATTTGATCTTTGTCTCTAAATTTTTATTTTGAGGAGGAGAGAAATCCTATTCTGGGCTCACTCAAAAAATCCTTTTCTGTGAAAATCCCTAATTTCCCGCAATAGTGACAGGTAAAAAACTGAAAATGTTTAGAATCAAATTCTGCTTCAACATAAATATGCACCCTTCAATGGAGAGTTATCCTAGCCTCCTTTTGATGATGATCTATGGATAGATATCCAAAAATTAAGAATCCCTAGCTTCTACAGCCGCACAATGTATTCTTTTAGAGAGGCTCTGATGCCATGTTATATTTTTATCATTTGATCAATATGATCTAGGATCTTATCTGAGAGAATAACATGCACAACAATCATCACAAGAGACAAGAGACACAAACAATTTTCCTCAGGCAAACCATAAAGGAGAAAACCCCACAACTTCCTCAGAGATAAAATGAGCACCAATAGCTAAAGTAAAACCCAAAAACACAAAGATGATCTCCGACAACTATTCTCTCTCTCTCACTTGTGTGAGCTCCTCCTCTCTCAATCATGTGCTATAGTTGAGTGAGTGTGTGTTCCAAATAGAGAGTCTCACACTCTATCTATACTTTTTTTTCCACTTGAATTTTATGCTTACAGGGCCGACCTCACTAGGAGAGTCTAATAACCCTAATACCACTCAATTGTGGGGACTATTTCCCCGACTTACAACGGAGGGTTAACCTCAACTCAATTGTGGGGACTATTGCCCCAACTTACAATGGAGGGTTAACCACAATTAAATTACATAATGAAATACAATAATAAATATACAAGTGAATACATTCTGCTGGTGTGCTAGAAGTCAGGCTAGTTCTGTTGTAGGTGTCCTTAACTCTGCAATTAGCTCACCAGCTTAGCATATGACCTTTCCCATCTCCTTGATGGCCTGATAAAACTGACCATGTTGTCTTGGTTGTCTTGTTGATGGCCTCATAAACCCAATTGTGTTGGCTTGGCTATGCTTTGTGTATCCTTGGCTATGTGTAAGCCTGCTTGTTCCTTATTCCTTGGGGAATCATGCCTAGCTTGGGGGTGGTAGCGTTGTTGAGAGATTAAGGAGCACGCTAGCCTATGGTTGGGTGGAACGTTGTAGCGACATAGCTGGTTGCGGGACGAGTTTTCATAAGATAAGTATTCTTGACCATTTTGTCTTTGTATTTATATTTATTATTTAATGAATATGATGAACATGTTGAATCAATGAATGAATGTATGTTTGCTTCCATTGTGTATGTGAATGATTATGCATCTTAGCATGTTTATTTTAAGTGCCATGGTAGCATCCTCTTCACCGGTTGGAGGGTCGGGGATGTTACACTATACCCTATGTTGCAGACATGAACAACAATTAACAAAATGGAGTGAAAACAAGAAACACATTTACATGTAAAAGAAAGCACTTATTGGGAAAAACAACAACATAGGAATCTCTGCTATGAGTAATAGTCTTTCATTGCAATTTATTCATACACAGGTATCAAACTTTATAAATGGGAGCCTCAGCCTGGGATTGTTTCCCAATCCAATTCACTAACTCTTTTCTCCCTCTATCAGGAGCATTTTTATACAATCCTAATGCCAAGACTACTGAATAAAAAGCTATTACAATTCACCATTAGGCGCTAACAGTACGAAGAGTGGACTATCGCCACGTTTTACAAAACAAAAACAAACATTATGGCACTAGTGGCTTTATTCGGCCCAGCGAATAGTTCGACACGTTCGGCCACCACGAAGGATGATGAGTATGATACCTACTTCTATACTTTAAAGTGTGTGCTTCCATCGTGCCAAATCCAGATTTCTACGTGGGCACACACTAGCGAGGTATTCGGCATCCTTCTCCAGTCTAGTCACTTCCACCACCTGCTTCCCCGCCAGGTAACATTGTTATATGTGGGATCTAGAAGAAGTGCTGCATTGTTTCTGGCTAATATAGACTTGCGGGGTAGCCCATCATTCTTATACTCCTCACCTCTAGTGAGGTGAATTCTCCCACAGGAAATAAGGTGTAGAAGATCTACACCAGCCCCATCACCCTTGGAAAGTGGACTTCACAAATAGGGCTGTTAGGGATTTAAACCCCTGACGCTCCCATCCGAACAAATATCTCCACAAATAATAGCCAATGGCTGACTCTTTCTGGGGAGGCTTTGGTGGGCGTGATGGTATCAGGGGTTCCTAGAAAAACACTTACAGGGAATAAGTGTCCAGGTCTCGCATCGTTGGAGACGCAGATATGACATCTAGGCCCTGATGGCTAGTGTCACCATTGGAATGAAAATGCCAAAGTGACAAGTGAGTGTGGAACCTGCTCACCAACCTTCAACGCCCCTAGATGGACAAGCTTCTCAAACCAGATCTTCATCGTCAAGCTCTATCAGGCTTCTGCAGCTTCGTAGAGAATGTTAGCTCACATTTGTTGAATTGCGGGCAGTATTTGTAGGGCTTCAGGATTGATCTTTGCACATGTTGCTCAACATCCCAGCACATTCTGTCATCGTGTATATCTAGTATTAACATGTGCGAAGGCGCGAGCAGAGCGATCCTTTACTTTTTGGGGATCTAGTCATTCGGTCTCATCGACCATGGCATCTTACTGTCTGCTGTGGGAGGCGGTAGTGAACTTCCTCTGGTACAGTAGATCCATGCTACATATTTTATGAAGTGTAAGCTCCCATGTTGCGTTGGCCCCACCTCGTGTGAGCAGTGGATTTTACGGCTACCTTCCTCATTTCCGTAGGCCAGGTCACACAAAAGCCACCTCACAGGGATGGCTCCCCTTGAAGTGACCACATGCCACACTTGCAAACTGGGAAAACTGTGCCACTAGATGAGACTTCCACCCCAGGAATATCCTGAATGGCATTGGAGGAATCGGCCAATCTACGATGAGGCAGATTACACATGTGAACGCCTCCTCCGCTTTCATTTCTACACAGGATGGGAGATCTACATTTCAGGATTCTTCTTCAACCATCTGATCAAAGGAATATTTTATACCCGCCGTCCACATTCCATTCACCCTACCACCAACCATTCTCTTCTGAACACCGTGGGAATTTTGGATCGTGACACATTTTGAGCCATCGATCGAGATCGACCCTCATGCAGTCGTCAATCAGAGTGGGCCCCGCCATTTTTTCGCAATGGGGAACTTAGATATTCGTCCGTGCTAGTTCTCCTTGTGAAATGAACCGTAGATGTAGATATATCCTCTTCTTCATCTCAACCGTTGATCTTTGCGACCTCTACACCTTTTCGCGTTTTGAGATTGCGGTTTTATCCACACAAGTATGGATCGCGAAATTGCTGTAGGTCGTAGATTTTCCCTAGGCCTCATCTCAACCATCAAAATTTATCAATCTTTAACACGTTTCGCAACCCAGGACAAAAGCTTTGATTGCTCATGTTTGCTCATGCGAAGCGGTCTGGAACCATTGATCTTTCCTTGATCAATTTCAGCCCTTGATCATGAATCCTGCCCAAAGCTAACAATGTGCCTACTGTTTTCCTAGTTGAAGGGTGGTCACAGGAAATTTGAGGGGCTGGGACCCTTTCCAAACTTTCGTCAAGCCCTTAAATCACCTGTTAAAAATAGAGTGTTAACACAATGCTTCATTATTTGATGCCTTTTCTTATAGTTCTTGATAGACAAGATTTGGTTTTAAAGTCATTGGGAAATATTCATTTGTGTATATGTTTCGTAGATTGTCCAATATTTCTTTGGCTGAAGTACACTTCCATTTTTTCTTTTCACCGACTCGAATAGTCCTTCCTGAATGGCATGCATTTCCATATTGTTGTTCATTTTTAGTTCTTTCTTGGTTGTCGTCTTTCGTGATCTATTTGAAAGGATGTAACTAGTAATATCTGAGATCCAAACATCATAACGCATTGCCTCTAGATTTTCTTTCATTCTTCTGGTCCATACTTTATAACCCATCTCATCAAATAGAGATGGTATGCTAGGATGACAATCCATGAGTGCTACATAGATCTTCCTTCCAGTGGTTAAACTATCCTGAAGGAACCAAATTTGATTCGAATTGTTGAAACCCTCAACAGTACTTCGCGGGGGGGAGGGAGGTGAATTGACAATGAGAAATTTTAACCATTTTAAATTTTATCACATCATTTAATCATTGCATATAAATATCACATAAAATATAAATAATACACACGTTATAATGTGGAAAAACATAAGATAGAAAAACCACAAAACATATTTCTTTATTATTCATTCATTACAATATCAAGCTAGTCTGACCTAAGAGGGACGCTTGTTGACCACCTAACCAACTAGGTGGCCAACCATGTGCCTTGAGGATGAGAAAAAAGTATATGATAAAGTTTTTTCAAGCAATGAAACTCTTCTTCTTGCCTTTTCTCCATGAAGTTATCGCACCCTTGTAGGGGATAATATAATGATATGTCAGCATGAAGGTCTAGTTTTTGGATAACTTAGTTTCCTAGGACTTTTTCATTAGTAAAGTCCTTTCATTGAGTGTTTTTATTCCCTTGGATAATTAAAATTAATTTTTAGTGATTTTAATTATATGGGTTTTTCACTCAAAAATACCTCTAGAGTGGTGAAAGGTGTTACAATGATCGAGTCCACGAGGTGACTAAGGCATAGGAATGTTCTATGTAACCATGCTAGAAACTATCCATAGTCTTGAGTAATTTCGTTAGGTTTTATCTAGGATTTTTTAATTTTTGGTGATTAAAAAATGTCCTTCAACATCAAAATGTTGTAATAAAAAGAGGGTGAAAAGGCATCTAATGCCCATAGATTGGGGTATGGGTAATTAAAATCAATGTAATGAGTCCCCCTACACCCTTGGACAAATTTTGAAGTAATTCAGGCAGGTCTTGCGAAGGTTTTGGTCATGTTTTCCAAAGTCAAACAAGGAAATCAAGAAATTTGACAATTAATTAGCAAGCCAAATTTTGGAAAAGTGCCTAAAGTCACTTAGAAGGGGAAAATTAAGTTTCTAAGTGTTATATTATGTTCCTAGGGAGAATTTACAATACCCCCACCATCCCCCGCCCCCCCATGCAAGTGTTTCACAATAATGAAGATGCCACCAAAGGGGGGGGGGGCTCCCTCTTTATGGAAATTGAGATAATTGAAAATAACCAAAAGTAATGGGTCTCACTTTGGTGCCCCCCCCCCTTGGGCCTAGAAAGAATATTAAAAATATTAGAGGGGGGTTTATCCCCCATTTCTATTTGATTTTTCACCTAATTAGGAGGTGCCCCCAAGAGAAGTGGTTCCCCTCTTTGAGCTCCCACTCTCTCATTTTGACAAATGACTTGCATGCAATTGGGCTCTCTCCTCACTCATTTCCTATTTAAGGAGGATTCCCCTCCTCATTTGGGTTACACATACACACACACAAACTCTTTTACGCTCTTTCTCTCATTCTTTCTCTCTCGCCCTTGCTTGGGCCATTGTAATTTTCATCCATTTGGCTTTGTTAATCTAAATCTTTGGAGGAATCTTGTGTCCATTGTTCCCATCGATGATTTCCTTCCATGTTTGAGGAGCTACACAATTTTGGTTCAACAAGGAAGCACACTTATTTTCTTTGGTAATATTTATGGTATTTCCATTCCATAAATTTTGTGAGTTTTCATTCTTGTAGCAAAAGAAGTTCATATATTTTCTAGTTTGAAGTTTATGATTTCTTTGCTCATTATTTGATTCTTACATTCTAGTAGTTGTGTAGTGTAAATCTTATAAGTTGCAGGTTGTTTGGATTGAATAGTGAGATTCCTTGGTTGGATGCCCAATTGATTCACTTCTTGAATAATAAATGGCCAATTTTCTCTTTCTTTACTATTAAATTTCTGCATTTTAATTTTAGTTTGTTTTGTGTTTCAAATATGATTTTAACCCTTTTATACTAAAGTTCCTTCAGAATTATTCATTTGGAAACTTTGTGTAAATTTTGTATATATATTGCACTAACATACTAACTTCCCCAAAGTGATTTTGGGCACATTTTATCATTTTCTATTTGCTTTTTTTTAGCAGGTTGGTAACAAAACAAGGAAAAATTCTGTCAAATTTCAGCCAAGAAGGGTGCAAAGGCTACCTCAAAGGAAAAGCTTCAAGGACATCATAAGAAAGGGGTGAAAACACAGTTTTTCCCACTTCTTTCCTCTTATTCTTTATGCTAAAATTTCAGCCATTGTAACAAGTCCTAGAGAGTCCCTTGGACTTGATTTCTTTTTTGCATTCTAAGTTAAGTTGAAGTTTCTCTTGTTTGTCATCCTTTCATGCAAAAGAAGTTGGGATTGCCTACCTTTTCATAAGCAATTGTTGATTGGCTTGGGTTTAGCTTAGCTAGAGTTTCATTTTATTTTTATTTTCTTCTTTTATTTTTCCCACACCTTGCAACCGATTTGGCTATGCCATCCTTCCAAAATCATGCCTGCTAACATTCTACTTTATTTCAATCTCATTTTTCCCACACGTTGCGAGTGATTTGGCTATGCTATCATTTCAAAATAATGACGACTAAACATTCAATATTTGTTATTGTTTCCCGCACCTTGCAAGTGAGTTGGCTATGCCACCCTTGCAATATTGTGCTGGCTTGTGTTGTTAATAATTGATAAATTCTTCATTTTTATTTAAAACAAACCTTGCCCCAATCTTCACCCCGTATTCACTCCCCTTGCTAGTTGGTCCGACCCTCAGTGACAAGAAAGGGAGAAGATTTGAGTTGGCTAGAATAATAGACATTTCAATCTATTGTTGCAAGATTGAGAAAAGAGGATTAGTGTGCAGAGCTAGAGGGGTGTAAGTCGTTGGGGGCCTCGTGGCACTCTGTTTCCTCATATTGAGCACCCAAATAGTTCTTGGGACTAACTTGTGGAGCTAGGAGGGACCCTTGTGTTCTCTTGTTGAGCACCCAACAGTTTCTCTCAGTTGAGGGATAAGGGTTGGAGGTAGACACATTAGTTAGTTCATTTATTTTCTCATGCAAACACATTAATCCCCTAAGTTCAAGAAATAAATTAAAATCTATTGGACCACTTCCACAACATCATGATCTTCATTTTAATTTCTATTTCACTCATCGTTCATTTGATTCAATTCTAGTTCAAGCTCATCTCACACACTGTATTTCTTTTGTTTAAAGTATTTTACATTTGATGAATGTGGTCTTTTGATTATTGTGTGAAGGAATGATTTAGAGCAATTTGTGAATTTTTGTAATTTCATTGTAATCTTTCATTGTGACTCCATGCCCGATTCAGGCATGCACTAGTTTAGTGATACTATATTTCTCTTGCAATTATATTTGGTTTATGACCAAAGAAATATTTTCCCGTCATTTGAAATTATTGTGTTTTTGCATGATTGATTTCCATAAAGCTTAAAATAATCTAATCATCTTTTAACTCCTAAAACACAACTTTTGAAACATAGTAAATAAGGACTATCCCCCTTGACCTTTTTAGGAGTTGGATCTAAATGGAGGAGTTAGGAATCAAGGTGACATTGGGTTTTAAACTCATAGTTTCCCTCGGGAACACACCTAGTGGTTGGAATACTTTTCCACTCAACTGTGTTTTAGGCAGCAGCATTTTTGGCGTCATTGTCGTGGACAAGTCTTTTTGTTCCCAAAGTAAAACTTTTGCTTTCCTTTTGGATTTTGTTTGTTTGATGAATTTTTATAGTAGATTTTTATTATTCATATGGAAACTCCACCAACATTTTTGTTTTATACTTAACAAGAAAACCAAAAATGGTTTTTTGTGAGAAGTTTATAATGCATATTTTTCTTCTCACATGGTGACTCCATTGAAGGGATACCAGTGTAGATCCAAATCCTAGGTTATTAAGCACTAAGAGGGATCAAATATCTCGAGGTGAAAACCTCTTCTTAGGTATTGCACTCAATGAACTATCAACTTTGGTGTGTCCTATATATAGCCATTGATTTGATTCAAACCAAAAGACACATTTTTATTTAAGGTCCACATATAATATTTTAATTATTAATATTTAATATTATTTCTACCCAACATATAATATTTTTTATTATTTTTTATTTTGTTTGGAATGAACATTACAACATTCCCCCATACATTGTTTTAAAACCATATGCAAGGCCCTCCTACAACCATGGATTGTTTATGAGGCCTTGCACACGGTCTTAAAACCATTTGCAAGGCCCTCCTAAACCATGAACAATAAAACCATGGGTTGTTTAGGAGGCCTTGCACATGGTTTTAAGACCATGTGCAAGGCCCTCCTAAACCATGTACAATAAAACCATGGGTTGTTTAGAAGGCCTTGCACATGGTATTAAAACCATGTGCAAGGCCAACATTGTTTTGCGCATAATTCATTTTTTTATTATTTTGTTAGGTAAGAACATTACAACATCTCCCCCATATTGTGTTTTTTTTTTTACCCACATTTTTTTTTACGGATAATTAAATTTTTACTTTTTTATTGTTTTGTTAGGTAGGAAGATTACAACATCTCCCCCATATTAGGTTGTTTTTCTAGCCCACATTTATTTTGGCCTATAATTAATTTTTATTTTTATTTTTTTATTAATAAAAATAACGTTACATAATGTTACATAACGTTATGTAACGTTAAAATATCTCCCCCATACTAGGATGTAGAGCGCCTCTCGGCGCAAAAACCTTGTTTCTCATAAAATTGTTGAGATTTATTTTGTAGATGAGCCCATTGTTGATAGCTCCAGTCCAGTTTGAAATGCATGATTAGCTCACATATGTGCTATTAGTAACCATTATGGATGATGAAGAATCCAAAGCAGAAATTTCAAATGCATATCCTCCCATGAATTCTCAAGCTTCTCGAGATTTCCAAACCATGAGCCATGTTTTTCAATGGAGGGAAGTGTTATGCTTCCTTTTTTTGGAAATGATGATTCAATTGTCTGTCACATCATATATTTTCTTTCATTTTTTGGTAAATGATGTCAACATACTTCATAAAGATAGTAAGATGTAGGAATTTGTTAGTACATTAAGTGAGGATACTTGGATGTGGTATTATGGTCTTCCTAACAAAAGCATTACGTCCCTTGAAAAATTCTTGGATTTTTTTTTTAAGAGGTGGCATAATGGCGAGGAAGATATGATGACTGCCTTAGAGAAGGGATTTGACCAACTAAAAAGGATAAGAGAAAAAATTGAGCAACACCTCCATGATGATCTTAATGAAGAAGTTTATCAAAATTCAAACATTGTTGAAGATCCTCCTCATGACCTCTCAATGGAAAATATTGATTATTGGGGATCTTTTTATGATTGTTTCAGTGTTGATGATCACGTTTGCAACCTAGACCCACCTCAAGAAGAAACCATTATAGAGGATTATAATTAAACGTATGAAGAAATTCATGAAGTTTGTAATGTGTATGATGACACCCCTCCATGTTCACCACTTAGGTATAAAGTTTTGGAATGTTTAACTGCTTGTAATATCTTTGAAACCACAACTTCTAAGGATGATCATTGTGAACATGAGGAGGTTAGTTATATCCAGGAATGTGATGCTAGCGATGAAGACTCCCTTGCAATTGACATACACGGGAATGATGATTGTTGGACTTTTATTGAAAATCCAATATATGATACTGTTGAAAATATTTTTGAGAATCTCATCTATGGCATGCCTAGAGAAGGATGTGTGGATATTGAGAATTTGGGGGATCTTGGTATGGAAGGTGAATGCTCATATTTTCCATATGATTATTCAGAGCCGTGTCATTCAGAACCGTACACAAGTATCAGTTATAAAGACTTGGAGAAAGAGTACAATGAATATCTAGATTGGGTGCAATTAATTGAAGAACAGTCCTAACTTTCATCTTCACGTGAAGAGGTTCCTTATTGGGAGTAGCTTGGGGCTTATACAGAGAATACTATTCTATAAGCCTTGTTGAACAATGTGATGGATTAGTTGATGTGCCTCGTCATACAAATGCATACATTAGTCCTATCCAATATTGGATAGAAGAAGCCTATGGGAAAACTTGACAGTTTGGGAAGCAGTTTGATCACATTATGCATGCTTATGATTCCCCATCCTTCCCGTCCATTCTAGATCATCACATAGGTTTTCATTTCTTAATAAATCTATCCTTTCTTTGGCTAGTAACCAACGACGAGACAAATTTTTTGAAGGTTGATAAAATGCTTAGTTAGTTGCATTGGGTATTTGAGTATATCTAAGATGTTATTGTATTTTTCTTAGAGTAGGAAAATAAGCTCCTTAAAGTGAGCATTTAATTTCTGCATTTCTTTTATGCATTTAGGTTTATTTTAGTTTCTAATAAAGCAACCTATGGTTCATTGGATTTTTTCATAAAACTTGTGCTACTAAGGTTTTCTTGTCAACTTGGTATGTTTTTTACAGATTATAAGAGCCAGAGACTCTGAAGTTCTTGTATCCTCTCCTTTATGGAAGACCAGATTGAACACGTGTTCCACAGTTGGAGCTAGAATGTTGACCACCTAACCAACTTGGTGATCAACCATGTACCATGCACAAGTGCCATGTGCCTTGAAGATGAGAAAAATGTACCTGATAAAGTTTTTACAAATGAGGCAGCTCTTCTTCTTGTCTTTTATCCATGAAGGTGTCACACCCCTATGGGGGATATTGTAATGGTATGTCAACATGAAGGTCTAGTTTTTGTATAACTTATTTTCCTAGGAATTTTTCATTAGTAAAGTCCTTTCATCGAGTGTTTTTTTCCCTTGAAGATTTAAAATTCCTTTTTAGTGATTTTTATTATCTAAGTTTTCACTCAAAAATACCTCCAAAGTGGTGAAAGTTGTTCTAATGATCAATTCCACGGGGTTAATAAGGCCTAGGAATGTTATGTACAACCATTCTAGACACTATTCAAAGTCTTGTGGAATTTCGTTAGGTTTTACCTAGGATTTTTAAATTTTTGGTGATTAAAAAATGTCTCTCAACATAAAAATGATGTAATAAAAAGAGGGTGAAATAGAATCTAATAACCATAGATTGGGGTATGAGTAATAAAAATCAATGGAATGATTCCCCCTACACCCTTGGGAAAATTTTGAAGTCATTCGGACAGGACTTTCTAAGGTTTTGGTCATGTTTTCCAAAGTCAGTCAAGGAAATCAAGAAAATTGACAATTAATTAGCAAGCCAAATTTTGGAAAAGTACCTAAAGTCACTTAGAAGGGGAAAATTAAGTTTCTAAGTGTTATATTATGTTCCTAAGGTGACTTTAGAAGAAAAAATCCCCCCTTCCCGCCCCCATGCAAGTGTTTCACAAGAATGAAGATGTCACCAAAGGGGGGACGCCCTCCCTCTTCATGGAAATTGAGATAATTGAAAATAAGAAAAAGTAAGGGGTCTCACTTTGGTGGTCCCCCCATTTGGGCCTAGAATGAAGATAAAAAATATTAGAGGCGGGTTTCTCCCCCATTTCTATTTGATTTCTCACCCTAGGAGGTTCCCCTCTTTGAGCTCCCACTTTCTCATTTTGACAAATGGCTTACATGTACTTGGGCTCTCTCCTAACTCATTTCCTATTTAAGGAGGCTTGAACTCCTCATTTGGGTTACACATACACAAACACACTCTTTCATTCTCTTTATCTCTCGCCCTTGCTCTTGCTTGGTCCATTGTAATTTTCATCCATTGGGCTTTGTTAATCAAAATATTTGGAGGAATATTGTGTCCATTGTTCCCATTGATGATTTTATTTCATGCATGTGGTGCTACACAAGTTTGATTGGCCAAGGAAGCACACTTATTTTCTTTGGTAATATTTATGGTATTTGCATTCCATAAATTTTGTGAGTTTTCATTCTTGTAGCAAAAGAAGTTCATATATTTTTTAGTTTGAAGTTTATAATTTCTTTGCTTATTATTTGATTCTCATATTCTAGTAGTTGTGTAGTGTAAATCCTATAAGTTGCAGGTTTTTTGGATTGAAGAGTGGGATTCATCGGTTGGATGCCCCATTGATTCACTTCTTGAATAAAAAATGACCAATTTTTTCTTTCTTTACATACAAATTTCTGCATTTTAATTTTAGATTGTTGAGTGTTTCAAATCTGATTTTATCCCTTTTATACTCAGGTTCTTTCAAAATTATTCATTTGACAACTTTGTGTAAATTTTGTATATATATTGCACTAACATACTAACTTCCCCAAAGTGATTTTGAGAAAATTTTATCATTTTTTGTTTGTTGTTTTTTAGGAGGTTGGTAACAAAACAAGGAAAAACCCTATCAAATTTCAGCCAAGAAGGGTGAAAAGGCTACCTCAAAAGAAAATCTTCAAGGTCATCACACGAAAGAGGTGAAAACACGGTTTTCCCCACTTCTTTCATCTTATTATTTATGCTGAAATTCTGGCCATTGTAATAAGTCCAAGAGAGTCTCTTGGACTTGATTTATTTTTTGCATTTTAAGTTAAGTTGAAGTTTCCCTTGTTTTCTATCCTTGCATGCAAAACAAGTTGGTTTTTCTCACCTTTGCATAAGTAATTGTTGATTGTCTTGGGTTTAGATTAGTTAGAGTTTCATTTATTTTTATGTTCTTCTTTTATTTTTCCCACACCTTGTAAGTGATTTGGTTATGCCATCCTTAAAAAATTGTGTCGGCTATCATTCTGTTTTATTACAATCTCATTTTTCCCACACCTTGCAAGTGATTTGACTATGCCATCCTTTCAAAATTGTGTCAGATAAATATTCAATTTTTGTTATTGTTTCCCACGCCTTGCAAGTGAGTTGGCTATGTCACCCTTGCAATATTGAGTTGGATTGTGTTGTTAATACTAATTGATTAATTTTTCATTTTATTTAAAATAAACCTTGCCCCAATATTGACCCTGTATTCACTCCCCTTGCCAGTTGGTCCGACCCTGGGTGACAAGAAAGGAAGAATATTCGAGTTGGCTAAAATAATAAGCATTTCAATATATTATTGCAAGATTGAGAAAATAGGATTAGTGTGCAGAGCTAGAGGGGTATAGGTCGTTGAGGGCATCGTGGCACTATGTGTCCTCTTGTTAAGCACCCGACTAGTTCTTGGGACTAAGTTGTGGAGTTAGGAGGGATCATTGAGCTCTCTTGTTTAGCACCCAATAGTTTCTCTCAGTTGAGGGATAAGGGTTGGAGGTAGACACATTAGTTAGTTTGTTTATTCTCATGCAAACACATTAATACACTAAGTTCAAGAAAGACATTGAAATAAATTAAAATCTATTGGACCACTTGCACAACATCACGATATTTCATTTTATTTACTATTGACCTCATCGTTCATTTGGTTTAGTTCTACTTCAATATCATCTCGCACACTTTAGTTCATTTGTTTAAAGTATTTTACATTTGGTGAATGTGATATTTTGATGATTGTGGTGAACGAATGATTTAGAGCAATTTGTGTATTTTGGCAATTTCACTGTAATATTTGCTTGTGACTCCATTTCCCGATTTAGGCATGCCACTGATTTAGTAATACTATATTTCTCTTGCAATTATATTTGGTTTATGAACAAACAAATATTTGCATGTCATTTGAAATTATTGCATTTTTGCATGATTGATTGCCATAAAGCTTAAATTAATCTAAAAATCTTGTAAATCCTAAAACAAAACCTTTGAAACATACTAAATGGGGACTACCCCCCTTTACCTTTTTAAGAGTTGGGTTTAAATGAAGGAGTTAGGAATTGAGGTGACATTGGATTCTAAACTCATAGTTTCCATCGAGAACACACCTAGTGGTTGGAATACTTTTCTATAGTCAAGTGTGTTTTAGGAGGCAACGACACCCATCCATGATGCAAGCTAAAAATTGCACAAACACATATTTCAACCTACTTACAGTAAGCACCCACTCACTGATTTGGTGAAGGATTCAACCCTCACTGTAAGATCCAACTTGTAGAACCGACTTCAATCTATTGCAATCAACTCCAACTAACTAATTTAGTGAAGGATCCAAACTTCAAAAGTAAGCTCCAACTTGTAGACCAGATCCAATCGATCACTGGGATGAGGATACCAATCCTCTTGAGCACCAAATCAACTTCCTTGCAACACCCTGCCACCGTAAATTGAAAAGATGAATTTGTAATACAAAACTGCAAGTTCAACTATCAACATCTTATATCCTCAAGATTCATTGTTGTTTATGTACCTTCACAAATATTCTTACACTTACTTCACTGATCATTAATTCACAACCCTTTTCTCTTCTCTTCCTATGATATCCACATGCATGATATTCCCTTTCTTTCACAGTTATCACATTCATATTACCTTCATTGATAATTTATTTTCCATTCTATTCTATCTCAGTGACTATGAACATATCTTCATATTAGGGCTATCATTAATCAATATTTAAACTAAATCATAATCATTAACATGTAGTTGCCACTTTTTTCTTCTTTAAATCCTATAGCTTATTATAATTCAACCAATCTTGCCATCATAATATTGTCTTCTTAGATCCTCAAAGCATCTACAATCTAAGTTAGATAATAAACATTTTCTTGGAATAGAAGTACATTTGAGTTGTTTCAAAGAATCGATTTCTATCATACTCTTTCTTAACATTGAAGGAGCAACCTTTTCAAATACCTAGAGTTAACATTCCTTCTAATGTAGAATAATTGGGGTTCCAAAATTAGTTTTCCTCCAATCACAAAATAATAAAAACAACTCTTCACACCACATACTTTGCAAATGGGTCGCACTGCGATTTCACTTCATTTTTAGACTTCCAATGTTTGTAGTCACAAGAGGTTTTTGAGATGATTCACCAAGGATTCAAGAGACTAATTTCAGAGCAAGTTCCATACTCGTGGTTTCATATCATCACTCTAATATTTAGCATATTGTTATCCTTTAAATTATGTGCTCAAACGATGTACCTTCTCTAAGATCGTTGTTGGCTCAAGAACTCAAGGTACTGTCACACAAGATGCCAAATGATTTTCCACCAATTTATAGAATCACTTCAACAAATGAACATGTATTCATGTGGGTCAATTTTAATAGTCATGGAACCAAGCTTGTTCAAGAGTGAGCAAAGTTTATTGCAATGGTTCTCATATGCACATGTTTCATTCTTGATAAATAACGAGTCTTTGTAAACAATGTAGATATGATGTAACAATTCATTTCTATAGTTGTTATTGCTTTCTCGTCACTCGTATCTGAATCCATATCCTTCCATTAGGTTTTCATACTTGTACCAAAACTGGTACCGAAACAAGACTTGGGTACCAAAAGACAATCTTGTCATTATCATTGCCTTAAAGCTTAATTTTAACATTCCCTTCTTACATGTTCTGTTAGGATATTTAGACACTTAGTAGTTAGTTAAGATCAACTTGTGTAATATATCTGTTAGGTAAAAGTGTGTTTCTTTAGTATGCATTAGTATGCATTTGTAAATATTCTAATCCGACAGTCACGATATGTTCTAGACATAGAGTGATCTGACGGTTCAACTTCTCTTAGATCATACCTACCATTGATCCGTGGCTTAACACCCGATTGGTCCATGATCTCTATTTAAAGAGCATGGAGGGTCCTTGGCTAGTTGATCGATTATGAGAAGCTCATGTAACTTTCTTTCTTTTGCATAATAAATTTCTCCAAGTAGCTATTTAGCTGGGTTCATGGACTGTTTCCCTCTCGAGGGTTTTAACCATGTGACAAACATCGATGTGTTGATCTATGATCTATTTGTGTGAAGCGGTTTCTCAAGGTGTTCGGTCTTTTGGGAGTACCCTGTGTACCCGAACATGGTATCAGAGCATTTATGAAGAGCCGCTTTTGGTTTTGATCAAGATTTGGAATCGGTGTTGCTGAAACTTTGTAAGGGTTTCTGGTTCTTGATTGTTTGTGCATTTGTGGCCTATGGGAGCTATTCCATTGTGTCCAGAGTGTTGTTTCCATTTGGAAATAGTTTTCATTTCATTGAAAATTGTTTCCGGTTGTTCCAGAAACAACCATTTCGGCAAATCTGAAGGTATAATGTTACAGTGACGAATTTGTTTTATTTTTTTTTAAATCTCTCATATTTTATCAGTTGTATTATTAGATATTTACTATTTTAGTATCGTACTATTGTCTTCCCTGGCTACATATGCTCTTTGCTGTGCACCTTGTGCGATCGTGGTGAATTAAAAACAACGAGAAAACTTAAAAACATATATTTTTCGGATAAGCTAACCAAGATCTAACCCCACCCATAGAGTGGATTTTTTGTTTTTGTTTTTTGTTTTTTGTTTTTTTTTGTGTTTTGAAGGAAAAAAATGCATGCACGGAGAACGAGAGAGAAGAGTTAAATAAAAATAAAAATAAAAATAAGAAAACCCCTTCCTCTTTCCATTATTTTACGTACCTTTTAAACTTAGCTCACTTGGTTCAAAGTTGCTTTCTTCCTTAATAGATCTTGAGTTCAAATCTTATTAAGTTACTTTTAGTGCATGCAATTTCTATTTTCAAGTTACTTTATTGTAAAATTGCATCTCACATAAATAAAATAAAATAAAAAGTGAGTCACTTAAGTCTTTTAATTTATTGCCACACTATTTAAAAGTGACATTATTGTAAAAGTGAACATCACTTATTTTACAAAAGTGATTCACTTAAAAAAACAACTTTCTTTTAAGTGATTGTCAAAGGTTCATCTTGGGAAGAAGGGGGTTCTTTTTTTTAGTTGGTCAAGTTAATATCTGCCACGTCACTATTGGGGACATCTTCAACATTTTCTTTGATCAAGCATAACTTTATCATCCAGAATCAGTTTTCAGTGTTGTTTTTTTTAAACCACATATTGTTTCGAGCTCTTTGCATCCAGACAGTTAGTTTCTGTTCTTTCAGTTATTATTTTACAGTATGGCCGCCCCTTGTGATATTATACTTACAAGTTCTAACTATTTCTCATGGAAATCTTGTATGGGGGATGTTCTGCGAAGTAGGGGACTTTTCATGATAACCTCAGGGAAAGAAACATAACCCACTAATGATGATAAGAAAATTAAATGGGCAAATAGATGTGATGAAGCTCGTGGATTGATTGGGATGTCAATCTCTACTGATTTTCGATTTCACATATCTGGAATTGATGAACCTGATCAAGCTTGGGAAAAGTTGGAATATGTGTTTGGTAAACACAATGAAATTCGGGGTCATCAACTTGAGAATGAGTTGATTTCCTTAAATCCAATTTTTTTTCATGCATTCAAGACTATTTATCTAAGTATAAAACTCTTAGACTCTTTTGTGCAGAATGTAAGATTAAGAAATAAGACAAACACTATATTTATCATATTCTTTCCAAACTTGGACCTGGATATTCTGTTTTTGTATCTACATTCTACTCCATGAAAAATCCTTGACTGCAACTAGCTATCAAGAGCCTAGTCTTGAATCATTTTTTGATTCCTTAATTAGAGAGAAATATAAGCCCATTCATCTTGAAATAATTAACAATGCAGATACATCTAGGAAAGCCTTATTGTCCCAACAAAAACAAAAGTCCAAGCCTCCCAAGAAACAACATTTTCGCAATAATAAGCCAAACAACAAGGGTCCCAAACCCTCTTAGTCAGCTCCTTCTTTAAAAATTGACAAAGGATCCAAGCCAAAAGGAAAGAAGGCTGAGCGTCATTGCATTTTTTGTGGGAAAGATAATCATGATGAATCTAAGTGTTTGAAGAAGATGGCAACCTCAGAAGCAGCAATGAAGAAGCACCACATCAGCCTAGATTTGTCTTCATAATCTACCCCTCATGGACATGCACTTTGTGCTTATACTGCATCTTCTTCTTCTACTACTTCAAATGAATGGCTCATTGATTCTGGAGCATCTTATAATATGGCTAAGGATCAAGCCATCATTTCTACTATCCATGAATGTAATACCAAACAAATATTTGTTGGTGATGATAGATATCAAGTGTTGTAGGATCTGGAATAGTTCCATTAGAAAATGGTCATTTCAGTGATGTACTATGTGTTCCAAAAATATCCTACAATTTGTTATCAGTCTATCAAATTACTCATTCGGGTGAAGGTAAAACTGTGACATTTACACCCCACCAAGTTGTAATCAAGGATTTTAAAATTCCTCAAAATGTCCTTGCTACTGGAACTGTTGATGATATTATGAGGTTGTACAAATTTAACAACTTTGGGTCATCACCTTTTCCTTTAGTTTTTGTTGCTCATAATGATAACTTGAGCAAACTTTGGCATGAGCAATTTGGTCACTTAAATTATCGCTCATTGCAACAACTATGTAAATACAATATGGTGTCTAGTCTTTCAATGTATCTTACAAGGATGGTGTTTGTTCTGGTTGTGTACTCGGAAAACATCATTGGGGCAGTTTTGACGAACGTGCCTCTTGGCACGCCTCAACTCCCTTGGAGCTTGTGCATAGTGGCTTGTGTGGTCCTCTTCCATCTGCTTCCTTTTTTGGTTTCAAATATTTCTTAACTTTCATTGATGACTACTCCAAACGCACTTGGGTTTACTTCCTAAAACTTAAGAGTGAAGTATTTAACATGTTCTTGGTCGACAAGGCCCTTGTTGAAAAACAATTTGGTCATCAAATTATTAAGTTAAGATCTGACAATGGAGGAGAATATGTTAACAACAAGTTCACTACTTTATGCATTGAACAAGGAATCCAACAACAACACACTCTTCCATATACACCACAACAAAATTGTGTAGATGAACGGAAGAACCACACTTTAAAAGAAATAGCTAATTGTATGATCCAATCTAAGGGACTAAGTCTTTAATATTGGGCTTAGCCCATAAATTATGCAAATTACATAGTTAATCACACACCCACTAAAGTTTTACAAGGTATAACACCAGAAGAAGCATGGAGTAAAATTAAACCAGATGTAAGTCACTTCCATGTGTTTGGTTGTGAAGGATGGGCTCACATTCCAGATGAAAAACAGAAAGCATTGCAGCCTAAAAGTGAAAAGTGCATATTTGTTGGATATTCTGAAGATGTAAAATGTTATAGAATTCTTCAGCCACATTCTCATGATATAATCATTAGAAGAGATCTTAAATTTGATGAAAATCTCTTGGCCTACGAGCCTGTTATAGCGGATTTCACCACACTAGGTGAATCACACATTGTATGGCCTTCCCCTATCCCGCTGCAGACTCATTAGCCCCTATGGACCACTTTTTTTCTTTTGATGTGTCCTTGATCATCCCTAAAAACATAAGAAAAGTGATATACATGGCTTTTTCCCTGATAACCGTGTACATATGCGGATCTGACCCCTATATTCGTGTACATTGGGATGTGTGCATAATCCAAATCCTTTTGGAGTTTTCCTTGACTTGGATCCGACTCATATGACTCCTGGCCTTCCATATGCCTTGAGATCGCACGGATTCGACCTTTCAATATCCCTTTGAAGAGCTATATAAGGAACCCTTTGGTACATTGAAGGCAGAGAAGATTGGAAAGCTCAACGGGGATCTACTTCAATCGTCCGGAATAAGGTACGAGGTTCGATCCTTTAGTGTTAGATGTTTTTATTTCTATTGCATATTGGGAAAGATTGATTTCTGGAGTCTAGCTGTCTGTTGTGGTACCCCAAGCCATAGGAATTTCTCTCCGTAATAGAATTGGTGACTCCGCTGGGGATGTTCCTTGTTTTTCTTTTGGGTTGGGAGCACAATGGACTTGATATTATTGATTTGCTCTCTGTTTCTCTCTGTTTCTGTGTCACATTTTATAGTATGTTTGTCCATTGACACTCCCCTTTATTGGTTTGGCCTTGAACTGCTTTTTACCACTGCCTTCTCTGTATACGCGGGTTTTTGGCTGAAAGTCGCGTACATACGCAGCTGTTCTTTATACAGTCGCGTACATCCTCCCTTTTGGTGAGTCTGATGTTGTGGGAAGTTCCTGGGTGGGTTGTGAGTGTGGTTGGGTCTTCCTTGGGTCTGAATTTGTCTGTTGGATGCTTCTTTTGTGACTAGAGGTTGTTCGTGCCTATCTCAGGTATCATGTCTACACTGGCATATAGGTTAGGTTCACCACCGTTTGCATTTTGCATGACCTTATGACCATGTCACTATATCCTTAGGTATGAACCCACTCTATTATGTCACGGAACCTTCTTGCTACTTTAGAAGTGGTATGATATGAGTGGTAGAGCCTCCCCTTACATGGGTACCCTAGTTAGCGCCTTATTTGTATTTGGTGCCCATGCTGATGTTTCTCCCTTTAGGGTGTGGGAGTCCGTTGTATAGTACTGCCATGACATTTCGCAAGAGCCTCATACTCCTCTTGATCTTATGATGGCCATGTTCCCTTCGGACTCCCTTGTATCAAGTTGTGGATGCATTATCATGAGCTTTGCCTATCTTATTGAGCTTTATGCCGGCTCCCCTGACATTGCGTTTCAGCCCTATAGCCCGAGCTTGTCTCATGTCTAGCCATGCAGAGCCATTTTTTATATCCTTCGCAGCTTGATGTCCCTTTTACCGGGAGGGGATTTTCCCCCGAGTGTTGATATCCTACACATGTATCCTTGCAATGAGCATAGGTATGTTCCACTGCTTGGAACTAGTTTGTTTGCCCTTATGACACTCGTCTCCTCCTAGTTTGTAACTATAAAGCTAGTTTATTCTTTTTTCAAGCTTTTCAAATAACTGAAAAAGTCCAAAAAAATAAAAAAACCAAAAAGCCAGACAAGGAAATATATTATCTTTGGCAGCTGTCGAGTCATGTCGCCTTCGAACAGAGCATTGTATATCACATCCATTAGTTGGGTTATAGTTTGACTTTAGGAGCTGTACTCGTTTATCTGAGTTTATCTCCACTGATTGGTTATGCTTCCAGTCCCTATGGAGCCTCTATTGATGCCTCCTGCGTCGTAGAGATGTCCCAGTTTGTATATCGAGTCTATGCTGCCTTTATTCAGTCACCATACGTCATTATGCTCTTGTTCGAAGGAAGTTGAAACCTGAGTCGGCCATTCCTCAGTTATCTTGACTTTGTATGTCGGCCATTCCCGGTACAGTTACTGGTTCATGCACCTTATGATTGATTCCTTCCACATTATACAGCTTTGCTGAGTACCTCGTGTTGGATGATGGGGGATGCCCTAATGCCCTCCTTCCAGCGGATTTCATCCCATCGACTTCAGAT
>LPNX011078864.1:3216-16267 GCA_001517045.1 Pseudotsuga menziesii
TAAGTAGTCATCCTAGAATTGACCTCAATTAGTATCTGTGGGTAGCATGTCCACATTGGTACTACCAAAAAACACATGAATTCCCTAACAAAACTTAATGTTGCTTCCTAGTTAAGTTTCCATGCCATAGGAATGGGTTCACCATGTGTCCTCAAAGGCTTTAGGTTGTGAGTTGCAGCTAGCCATAGAATGATGATTGTGGACTGGATCAACAAATTCTATACTCCATTGGATTCATGAAATTCAAATAGTTATAGGGGTTCCTCTCCCCCATGATTATATGGCCCAAAATTTATCTTGTACGATGATTCTAGAAGCTAGGGTTTTGTTCAGTAAGAGGCAACGCAATTTCTGTAGTGAGTAAACTTGAGAAATATAAATAAAACTTGATATTAGTCATTGGTCAATGATAACACTAGGAGTTAAAAATTATAGTTTCTAGGGTTTATAATATACTTAAAACTAGGGTATCTAGTGTTTAGAATACAAACTAGGGTTTTGAGTATAATCTAGTTACTCTTTATCAGTGTATAAAGTAAGACTTGTCTACACATACTGTAGTATGTCCTCATTGTAGTATGTCCTCATTGTAATAGACATGTAATAATGCTTGACATTTGGGGCAGTTTGATAAGTTACACTCTTTCATTGACCATTTCCACATTGTACAATATTATATAGTTCTTCCAGATATATGTACATGCATACAAATGATGTGTTTGTCATTCGGTTTAAATTATTTCATTGGAATGACAAAAAGCAGAGTATTTTGTTTATTTTATGCAAATAGGTCAAATGGAGGAGGGAAGGGGAGGCCCAACAAAAAAACATTTAGAATATGTCTCTAACGTGAACTATTTGATATGAAATTGACATATATATATATGCTACTTTATATGCAGGCCCCTACTGATGCACCGGTGCTTGAAGAGCACCAAACCGGCGGCCCACCGTTCACTCAGCAGCAGGTATGTTTATGTAGATCACTTTCTTTGTACGTTTGTGTACACATCTCAAGATCAAGTAACATTCAATATGTATCCTTGATTTGGACATGTAACATGTTTTATATGCAGGTCGCCCAAGATGAATACATTGTCTCGGGCTCTATTCCCTCTCATGCAGAGGTAGATTCGCAACCATAGGTATTAAATTTGAAATATGCTTTTAATTATATTTGTTGACCCTCTCCCCCCCAAGGTACATGTATATTCGTTGACATTGGCATATATATTTAATATATTTATGTAGCCTGATAGTGAGCAAGTGGTGCAAGAAGAGCACCCAATCAGGGTCGCTGTCAGTGAGGCACCGGTGCCTGAAGAGCACCAAACCGGCGGGCCACCATTCACTCACCAGCAGGTATGTTTATGTAGATCGCTTACTTTGTACGTTTCTGTACACATCTCAAGGTCAAGTAACATTCAATATGTATCCTAATTTGGAAATGTAACATGTTTTATGCAGGTTGCCCAAGAGGAATACATTGTCTCACAGTCTATCCTCTCTCATGTAGAGGTAGATTCGCAACCACAGGTATTATTTGAAATATGCTTTTAATTATATTTGTTGACCCTCTCCCCCCCAAGGTACATGTATATTTGTTGACATTTACATATATATAATATATTTATGTAGCCTGATAGTGAGCAAGTGGTGCAAGAAGAGCACCCAATCAGGGTTGCTGTCAGTGAGGCACCAGGACCCCAGATTACTTACTCACGTACAGTAAGTAGAAATTTTATTTTGGTTTCAAGGAATTTGAACAAATGTATATATAGAATTTTTAAAGGTTGGTAAATTAACTTACAAATTTGTTTGTTTTTCTGCAGTCTCCACTGATGAGACCTATCCCTCTTCTTCAGCGATGGGGATCACCAATGAGCAGTCGCAAAAGAAAGCTCAACTTCTCTGAAGACTCTGGCAGCGGCAGCAAAACAGGGGATAGCTAGAAATAATGTATAGGGGGGCATGTACATAGATTTATCTTTTTGTTCATATGTGTACACACAGATGTACACGTTTTGATCCACTATTTTGTATTATGGCCATGTGACATGGCAATTTTTGTACAACATTATTGCTATATACATATATATAATATAAAGCAAGGTTCAAATTTATACATGTATATATGGTTGACTTGATCTTGTAGTTCACTCTCCTGAATCTTGCTGAAGGCACTGAATCTTCGCTACACCAAAAAAGAAACATTGTGTATCACACTGACATGTAACATGTACAGCAACTGCAAAACTGTAAAACTCAGTAATCTGTCATAAAAAAACAACATTTTTATCTGGCATATTAAGAATTATGCCAAAATGCTCTGAAAACTCCATTTACTTATCAATTGAGTCATACAAAGAATCTATATCCAAGTTCCATTTCATATCAATATCAATATCAAACATTGACTGCACATAGTCTAAAGAATAACCACCAATTGTCACCATCTAGGTTTTATTTGCAAATCTAACTAAGCAACATTATGTCTTCAAGAAACAATAATGAGATTTCAACGACACAATGGTAATGGTTGTTAGATATATTGGGCACTAACATGAGATTAGAAAAACTAAAGACAAGAGGAATCACATCATAAAATTCTCCGAAGACAAATATGTTCAGGCGAGTACCGTTGTACACAACAAAAATAGGTATTGAATATCAATGATCATACACTCTCAACTGATTTTCAATTGAGGTGAGTTCCTAAATTCTAGGTGTTAGACTTAGATGAACTATCCCTAACCCTAACAACCATTGTGGTCTAGTTATAAATCCATGCAATGAATGACACTAATGATCACTAACCACAATAACACTAACAAAGATGATGGAAACTCAAATCCAATAGTATGGCTCAAGATTAGGATGGAATCCTCTTAAGCCTGATTTGCATCCTCTTAGAATATGCATTGGTATTGTGACATCCATGGATGGAAATGGCTTTTTCCCTACCTCATTAGGGTCAACTATCATATGGGATTTTCATATGTCATATTTACTTCACATTAAAGGTTTAGAAAACCAAATCGATTGATGTTCAAACCTTGCCATATGCTTCCACAAACTTCCTATGTAATTTTTTGGTTGCCCATAAATAATTCTCAGTGTTGTTGTTTGTTATAGGATAGGCCCATAATTTGAAGTGAACTGTCCTTACTGGTGCAAAAAAGTGAAATATTCCCCTTTTACTTTTGCTCATGCATTAAGAGGGCCAAATATTATGATAGGATTGTTATTTTGTGGTACATTTAATTGTATTATGTTCATAATTTGTTCAACATCAGGTACAGGGGTTGTTCTCATCCAGGAAAATAGCACAGAATGCTTCTTTGATGACTAGGTCAGCCCAGGATTTCTCTAAAAAAACTGGTGAACACCCTATACAAATAGGGGGGTAACAAGGACAAAGTAAGAGGATATGTTGAGCAAAGAATAATTTAAATAAAGATAATAATGTAGCATATAATTCTCCAAAAGTGTCAAAATAGTCAAAAGGATTTCCTATTACGTGCATGTCAAATGCAACAAAGGAATTTCTATGGTATCTCCAAATAGTGTAAGCATGAGGAGGAATGCACAAGGAATTTTATTTATAAGCTGTCCTAGATATACATTTATCTTCAGTCTCCAGTTTTGCAGCAGACATAAATATTTACTCATGAGTAATCCAAAATTAATAAGTAGTAGATCTACATTTATCTTCAGTCTCCAGTTTTGCAGCAGACATAAATATTTACTCATGAGTAATCCAAAATTAGGCACAGTTTTGGAAAACATATTTCAGTCTCCAGTTTTGCAGCAGACATAAATATTTACTCATGAGTAATCCAAAATTAGGCACAGTTTTGGAAAACATATTTCAGTCTCCAGTTTTGGGGTAGACATAAATATTTACTCATGAGTAAAACAAAAATAGGCACAGTTATGAAAAATGTATTCATTTTCTTTCATGTTTCCACTGTGTGCTTGTATCAAAGGTAGACTTGTGATGCATGAGCAAGACTAGTGCAATATTTCTAGTCTAATCACTACCTGAAAGCCATATTAATGTGATCTTTCAACAAACCAAATTGAGAGAATGTAATAAATAAATAAATAAATAAAATAGGAACAGTTTTGATTATGTTCACAAAGATTGCAAGAACCCAACAATGCAAGAAGTTGATGTCAACAAAAGTGACAAAAATGCCAAGTCCAAGACAACATGTACAAGACAGCTCTGATATTTTTTCTACCCTCAGCAATGTAAGTTGTCCTCCAGTGGAACTTAACAGCACACAATTGGTTTGCTGGTCTTTGCTAACAGCACGCAATATTCATACCAATCCAATCAATCAAGCCAAGACAGCTCTGATATTTTTTCTACCCTCTGTACAAGACAGCTCTGATATGTTTTGATTATGTTCACAAAGCATGCTTTAACCTGCTACATATTCAGGGTGCTTAAATATCCAAGAAGTTTGTAAATCAACATTACAAGAGAGTGATGTCCACAAAGGTGACAAAATGTGATGTTGTTGATGTCATGTCCGAATGACGAGTAACAGCCAATGACATGTTAACATCTAACACAGAAAAGTGTTGACAACACAAATTAATCAAATCACAAAGGCAATAAAGAAGAATTAGGAGCATGCACAATACATTTCTTTTCCATAAAAAGGCTAAATGCCGCTACAGGAAATACTTAATAATGACTATGAATTACCAGCAAACACTATAGCAGTATAAATTATCAGACTTGTGCATTAGATTATAGACTTGTGCATTAGATTGTACTACTATGTATCAGAAGTGCGTAGCCAATAGCATTTTTGAGCTTACACAAATCACTAAGACCATCTGAGACTCATCTTCCAAAGGCCTGATAGAAGGATACGTTTAAAAAAGGAACAAATGTTCACAAAATGACAAGACATGGCCATGAAGAACATTAACTTACAAAGGTAGATTGCAAGAATCCAACAATACAAGAAGTTGATGTCAACAGAAGTGACAAAAATGCCAAGTCCAAGACAACATGTACAATTTTATTATAGAAAATCACAACAGAAAAAAAACTCATCTTGCATAGGCTTGATACATGGATACTTTTAAAAGTAACAATTGTTCACAAATCAACAGAACCTGAACTAATGACACAGAATTACCAGCAAACACTATAGCAGTATAAATTATCAGACTTGTGCATTAGATTATAGACCTTCAAAGATACATTTATTTTCCATAAAAAGGCTAAATGCCGGTACAGGAAATACTTAATAATGACACAGAATTACCAGCAAACACTATAGCAGTATAAATTATCAGACTTGTTCATTAGATTATAGACCTTCAAAGATACATTTATTTTCCATAAAAAGGCTAAATGCCGCTACAGGAAATACTTAATAATGACTATGAATTACCAGTAAACACTATAGCAGTATAAATTATCAGACTTGTGCATTAGATTATAGACCTGTAGATGATGGCATGCTTATAGTTACCAAGAGCAACGGTAGTCCTCTTTTTAGCAGTCTATTCATCATTAAAATTTCACTGGTTAAACATTTTACAATCAGTGATCTGTTGACACTGTATCAATGCTAGACCTAAGCACTTGCAGACAACTAGATCAGTCAACTAGTGAGAATTGAAACAAAATTGCCAAGTAGTGAATTAAGATCCATTGCACTAATCACCCTAACAATCCATTCCATTGCAAAAAAAAAACTTTCTCCCTAGTGTCATATATCAATTAAATTGAGAATTGGGCCAACCAACCAAAATTTTCTCCCTAGTGTTCAAGACCTAAGTTTACAATTCAATCCCAATAAGAAAAATACTTTCAAAAAGTAAAAAATTACATGAAGATAGTTCATGGTTTTAGTATCAACGTGTTAATATTGTTCCAATAAAATTATGTGAATCCCCTTGGAAAATTATATACAAATGCACATTCCCAAAAGAGATGGTCTTTCTTGTGTATAGAGACCTAATTCCATCCATTGAGCTCCATCCATGTGGCCTCATCCATAGGATTGCCAAGGTGGAACTCCCTTACTCATTTGAATGGGAATACTACCAAGCATAATACAAGAGGGTAACACTTCTGGTAGAAACAACTAAGAAATGGTTTTTGACAGAAAATGTCATCCAAACCAGACACCATTCCACTTTGTATAACAAGGAGAAGGTAGAGAGCATGTGAGATGACTCAGTCCCAACCCATGATCCTGTGAACCAACATAGACTATTGTCTTTGGCTCAGTGAATACTTTCCTAGTGCATCAAATGACAAATATGGAATTTGATACTGATTTCAACTATTAATTTATTGTGTGCTAGGGAGAAGACTCTAGCCCATTTGGATTTTATAAATTTACAATCAGCATGGGCTAGTCAATTTTGTCATTTGAAACTTGACGCTATGCATAATATCGTATATCTGTTTTGGTGCTCAGGCTGTGAATTTTGAAGTTTGATTTTAGTGTCTAAATCCAATGCACATTTCACATTATGTCTAAATAATTGCCATTATGATTTATGTCAATTTTAGTGTCTTGGTTTGTGACTAATTGCCATCTCATACCTTGTCTCAAGACCTTAGTTGGAGCATGCACAACTTGGTGACTCATGAAAAACTAGTTGGTGCATGTGCAAGTATTGGTGATCTCATGTGTTTGTAGTTGACTCTCCTAACTTGCATGATTGCTTGAACCAAACCCTAGTTGGACATCTATGACCTTGTCTCAAGACCCTAGTTGGAGCATGCAAGTATAAGTGATCATGTGTTTGTAGTTCACTCTCCTAACTTGCATTCAATTACGCACCAAGAAATGTAAATTTCAACAACTCGAGAACTTGTTATTTTCCGAACTAAATTTGGTGGTGTCTAAAGACACCGTTCTTGGCGCCTCCAATGTGCCGTAGATGGTGTTTGTATCCTAGGCACACCAAAGGCTAGACATTAGTAACATCATAAGAAAGAAAAGAGAACCCAATGAAAATGTGCAAACACGGTTTCATTAACGCACCTGACAATGCACTCATACAAGTAGGCCATCCGGATCATCTCTGGTGCCGATAGTGTCCATCAATCTTTCGTGCTCTATATGAGGTAGCAAGTATCGTACATGTGACCTATTTTTGTGAGCAAGTGTGCGGAGCTTGATGTTTGTACCAACTACTAGGTTGGTGAAGTGGTATACAATAGTTTCTGGTCTATAATCCTGATATACATACCCACCCTTCCTTTTCTGTTGTGCTGCAAGTGTCGAATACTCCCCTTTTATAACCATCGGGCCGGTTGGGAATTCAATATTTTCATCATCTGTAACAGGTTCTAGAAGGGTTTGTTTCCCCTCTAAGAAACGTGCCAACCAATAGTCAAAACCCCATTCATTATTTTTTGGGGCAACCACTGCATATATCTGACCTGCTTGTATGAGATCCGATATGTGATCATAGTCTCTAGAAATATGTGTCTGATCATCTTCCAAATGGTCTATTTCATTGCCCCCGTTGAAATTGGTACCAAGTGTCACTCGTTCCCATGTATCAATGGTATCAGTATGCTCACAATCATCCCATTCACCGATGCTACAAGAACTGCAAAAGCAAGACTTCAATCTTGTCCAAATTTGTAGGGCCGAGTTGTCTGCGCTTCTAATTGAATGAAACCATCGAGTTCCATGCACTGTGTTCACCCGAGGTGTTTGTGATCGGTCCACATTTGTAACCGACCAGAATATTCTTCGCACTAAGTGTTTCCTTGTTGCTTGTTCTCCCATGACAGATGCACACCATTGGACTATAGATGCTGCGTCTCGAAGGCGAGCACCTGTAAACTTCATCTCTTCCCTTCGAAGAACAGTTTTAATGCATGCACCAGCACCATCGTGCTCTCCTTTTCCATGACCAGTTTCAAAGTAGTTCCATACATGTGGCACCTTGTATTTTAGGTGCAACAAACACAACCATTCAAATACACGTGCATTCTTGAATTGTCCAGCACAACCGTCTGACCAAATGATATGACGATAAAATGGTATATCCATAGCTATCACGTGGTCATAGAATAATTTAAAGCAATGTTGCACGTAATGGATGTCATGGGTCCGGTCGTCACTTATGTAGAAGTGACTTTCTTTCAGTATCACACGTTTCTCTTCACTACTATCTTGCCCATGTCGATACGTGATATGCACCATTATGCTCAACTGCTCTGAGTGATAGTATTGACTTTGAATTTCATTTTGTGGTTGTAGGGTGTAATTTTCAGCAAAGTCAACCACTGATAGTATTGTTATGAGAGGGAAGGTGTCCCGTCATATTCTGAATTGCTCATCTTGCCACCGTGCCATATCGACATGTTGAATGTACTATTGGATCTTTCCAAGAAACTCTGGAATAAAATCACATACTCAAACCTGGTACATGAATATTAATATGTCAATAAACCACATAAAAAAATGTGTGTACACATGAATATTAATTTGTCAATATTCAATAATTTACCTGTGAAGTCACCAATTTAATCTTCCAACTTTCTTTCCCATCGTTTAGCTGATATGTCTCATCCTGATAGTTCTGCTTCTCAACAACTGCATTCCCGAAGGCTTGATCTTCACTTTCATGGATGCAATCAGACCATAAGGATAGCCCACCGCAATTGTTGCAAGAACCGTCTACACATTGTTTTAAGTAATGTGTCTGCCCATCTTGCCTCGGACACATGAGGCTATGGATGAAATCCCTGGATGAAATTGGCGGTACTGTACTTGAGCATTCCTGCACATGGTTAGGATGCAAAAAACGACGTATATGTGCAAATGTATGCTAATATAGGTCAAACTCTATGTGGTATCTACAACAACAAGTGTTCCAGATGGTATTGATTCTAACATACCAAGGCTTGCATTTTTCAAAAGATCTTTGCCCGAGCCTTAGCTCTACATGGGCAACTTTAAACATCTCGAACAGTTGAGTTTGTGTCATGTCAAGATAATGCTTAACATGAGGTTCAGTGTGATGAGAACCCCTACAATGTTTTAACTCATCCTTTGTGTTAGAAGAAGGCCTAGTGTTATCATGCCAAAACGTTTGCACTAGGCCCTTCACTGCTTCGACTAACTTCATGTCTTTGCGGGGCAGTCTACCGCTAAATGCCCATAATGTATCCATTTGTCCCTCTACATCAAGGTTGTCTCTTCTTACTGAATATTTTTTAAGGGTCTTTGGATGTAAAGGAACAATTTCTGATGTGCATTTAAGTAAACAACGTTGCCTTGTGGATCTACATACAATTGATTCAGCCAATACATGACGAGCCACATTACAGTCTTTTGAACGAGTTTTTTTACCAATCGATGTGAATGCAGCAGCAAGAGATTTAACAATGTGATTACTTGATTCCATATTCTTCATTGTTGTTATGCGTAAATTTCTTCTAACAGTTGCCATATTTCTAGATTTAAGCAAAGCTAAAAACAGTTGGCATTTACCGGCTTCGGATTTGTTATCAAAATATTGTTTCATTATTTGAGAAGAATGACGAAGGATAGTGTGTTTAGCCACCTTACCTTCCCTGGAAGTCAATCTGCTCTCGTCCACTTGTATTCGCTTAGGAGTTCTCTTTCGTCTTGATGCAAAATTTCTTGTCGTTTCAAATGCTGGAGTGACGTTTACATCCACTGTCGGCTCACAACTTCGATTAGGAGATTGAACCACCGAACATGGTTGTTGCTGAGTCACATTTGCATCGGGGGTAACATAATTATTGAACTGTTTCGAAGATTGACCGTCTACTAATGGATGAATAATATCAACTTCCGTATAACCAACTTATTTTAAGGTTGCATTATCTTCCTTAGCCTCTAGGTCAGGTATCTCTTGAGGGGGAATGGGAACTATTTGCTCATCTAATGAATGCCGACGATTTCTTGAATCTTCCCTTTTTTTTTGCTTTTTATTTTCTGCTTCTTCCGGTGTAAGCACCTTCCTTGCTGACTTTCTTCCTCTATTACGTACATTACCCATTGAAATCCACCCAAACCTGTACAAAACTATGCAATTATGTACAAGTAATGATAACAATTTGCATGTCCAACAATTCTCTGTGCGCGGGTTCAGACGAATTATGTCTTTTGATACGTTAAAGGTGGCCGACACAACGCCACCCTTCATTTTCTATATGACATAAATCGCACCTGCGATATATCGCATATGCGAATTGAATTTTAGGTTTTTTATGGATTTCCATATCGCAAATGCGATTTATTTTTCAATGAAAATGTGTTAAATTTACATTGTGATCTATATATTTTTGTGATCTATTTACATTGTGAGATCTATTATCTTGTGATCTATTTTTATTGTGATCTATTATTTACATGTTGTGATCTATTATCTTGTGATCTGTTATTTTTTTTTGATCCATGGAAATATACACTTACATTTACATTGTGATCTATTATTTTTTTTTTATCCATGGAAATATACACTTACATTTACATTGTGATCTATTATCTTGTGATCTATTTACATTGTGATCTATTATTTACATTGTGATCTATTATCTTGTGATCTATTATTTTTTTTGATCCATGGAAATATACACTTATATAGTTTTGTATGCATATTATGCATAAACATACATGCACATATACATAATCAAACATACATGCACATATACATAATCAAACATACATGCACATATACATAATCAAACATACATGCACATATACATAATCAAACATACATGCACATATACATAATCAAACATACATGCACATATACATAATCAAACATACATGCACATATACATAATCAAACATACATGCACATATACATAATCAAACATACATGCACATATACATAATCAAACATACATGCACATATACATAATCAAACATACATGCACATATACATAATCAAACATACATGCACATATACATAATCAAACATACATGCACATATACATAATCAAACATACATGCACATATACATAATCAAACATACATGCACATATACATAATCAAACATACATGCACATATACATAATCAAACATACATGCACATATACATAATCAAACATACATGCACATATACATAATCAAACATACATGCACATATACATAATCAAACATACATGCACATATACATAATCAAACATACATGCACATATACATAATCAAACATACATGCACATATACATAATCAAACATACATGCACATATACATAATCAAACATACATGCACATATACATAATCAAACATACATGCACATATACATAATCAAACATACATGCACATATACATAATCAAACATACATGCACATATACATAATCAAACATACATGCACATATACATAATCAAACATACATGCACATATACATAATCAAACATACATGCACATATACATAATCAAACATACATGCACATATACATAATCAAACATACATGCACATATACATAATCAAACATACATGCACATATACATAATCAAACATACATGCACATATACATAATCAAACATACATGCACATATACATAATCAAACATACATGCACATATACATAATCAAACATACATGCACATATACATAATCAAACATACATGCACATATACATAATCAAACATACATGCACATATACATAATCAAACATACATGCACATATACATAATCAAACATACATGCACATATACATAATCAAACATACATGCACATATACATAATCAAACATACATGCACATATACATAATCAAACATACATGCACATATACATAATCAAACATACATGCACATATACATAATCAAACATACATGCACATATACATAATCAAACATACATGCACATATACATAATCAAACATACATGCACATATACATAATCAAACATACATGCACATATACATAATCAAACATACATGCACATATACATAATCAAACATACATGCACATATACATAATCAAACATACATGCACATATACACTTATAATGAGGGTGATGAACGTGATGATGATGACCATGATGATGACCATAATGACGATGACCATGATGATGATGATGACCATGATGACCATGACGAGGGTGATGGCCATGATGACAATGACCATGATGATGATGATGACCATGATGACCACGATGATGTTGATGACAATGATGATGATGTTGAGGATGAGGGTGTCGATGAAGATGATGATGACCATGATGATGATAATGATGATGATGATGACCATGATGACCATGACCATGAGGATGATGATGACCATGATGACGATGACCATGATGATGATGATGACCATGATGACCATGATGATGATGATGGCCAGGATGACGATGACCATGATGATGATGACGACCATGATGACCATGATGATGTTGATGACAATGATAATGATGTTGAGGATGAGGGTGTCGATGAAGATGACGATGACCATGATGATGATGATGATGATGATGATGACCATGATGATGATGATGAGGATGAGGGTGATGAAGGATGAGGACTATGAGGTTGATGGGGATGATGATGACCATAATGACGATGACCATGATGATGATGATGACCATGATGACCATGATGATTATGATGACCATGGTGGACGATGACCATGATGATGATGATGACCATGATGACCATGACGAGGTTGATGGAGGTAATGACGATGACCATGATGATGATGATGACCATGATGACCATGATGATGATGATGATGACCATGGTGAACGATGACCATGATGATGATGATGATGATGACCATGATGATGATGATGATGACCATGATGACCATGACAAGGGTGATGGCCATGATGACGATGACCATGATGATGATGATGACCATGATGATGATGATGAGGATGAGGGTGATGAACTATGATTCTTGTGAGGGTGATGAGGATGAGGATTATGAGGGTGATGAGGATGATGATGACCATGATGATGATGATGATGATGATGATGACCATGATGATGACGATGACCATGATGACGATGACCATGATGATGATGATGACCATGATGACCATGATGATGATGATGACAATGATG